>CAUHTR010001197.1:0-85985 GCA_959609185.1 Schmidtea polychroa
GCGATACATTAGTCAGTTATGAATCAATAATAATGTGAAATTATATCGTTTTATTAGGTTGTGATTAATGCACAGTAAATTAATTTAGAACAATGTTTTATTAAGTAGGTATAATGATCGATTTACTTGGTTTTGACAATGAAATCTTTACAGATAATTGGGATTGATATCAACTTTAAATTATTTTTATCTTTATTTAGGTGGAGAATGACAAAAGTTGAAAAATATGGACTTAAAACATCGACAAACACTAAATAAAATTGATCTTTATTGGAAGAAATCTTGATTTTAATTAGTAATTAAATCGGTTGAATATTGGTAAAATAAGACCATTTGAAGAAATATATTTTATTGAATGGATAAATTTAATATTTCAATGGGATCTAGTCAGTTATATTTATTTTAAATTTCGAGTACAGTGATTAACAAAAATTTAATTATAACTGGTTTTATCAATAGTGAAATATGTATGATAATAGGAATTAAAGTTAGAATTATAGTCATTTAAAGGGGATTTCAAGCAATCTTATTAATCTGACGGGAATATATGATCTTTTACGGGTACTTATCATTAAATTATCAATCTTTAAGGATAGTTATTTCAAGGAAATTTGATGCTTTTTAGATGATATATGTAATAATATGAATTAAGGGTTGAAATATAGTCATTTAAGGGATTTTAAGGAATCTTGTTAGTTTGAGGTGAATATATGATCTTTAACAAGTATTTATCATTAAAATACCAATCTTTATAGATAGAGTTATTTCAGGGAAATTTCATGTTTTTTAGATGATTTTAGTAAAATATTTGTAATAATATGAATTAAGGGTAAAAATATAGTCATTTAAATGAATTTACTGGTTTGTTAGATGTTATCATTAGTTATCTAGTCTCTCTTGGAATTTAATGATAATTATTTTTATTGTAGATTGCTGACTTTGATAATGGTAATGAATTCATACTGATTTTTTTTTGAATATATTGAGCAATCAGTCAATCAATTTGAGTACATGTATTACTTTTACAAAAATAATTAAAATTAATTTTATTTCAATTAATTTATTCAATCTAAATCAATTATTTATTAGATCTTATTTCAAAATTTTTATTAATTTATTATCTTAGTTGATTCATATTAACTTGAATGATCAGTATTTTTTTTAATTTACTGGATGATTAATGACTAGAATTCTTTCTTGTCCATTAATTACATTTTTATGATAATTATTTTGAAAATTTAAAATTTTTACAAAAATTTAATCAATTTTTTACCTAGTTATTGATGCCTTGAGTTCAATTAATTTTTCATCCAATATTTTCAGGCGAAGAGTATTTGCTTTTAAAGATCTATTTGTTAATACATAGTTGTTGGTTGTAAGTAGTTGGTACTTGGTAGTTGGTATCTGATTGACTTTTTAGATTTTGATAAGAAGATAGTGTATGTGATGAAGAATATTTTGTATTTAATTGCTATTATTTTTATGTGTTGTTAGTTGATTGTTGTTACTTGGTATCTAGTTGATAGTATTTTGCTGATAGTGCTTGGTAACTTGTTGTAAGTACTTAACTGATAGCGTTTGGTATCTTATTGTAAGTATCTAGTTGTAGGTTGATATTTGTTAATTTCTCGACGGGTTTTGATGGTGGTTGTTAGTTGATTGTAAGTGTTTAGTATTTAGTTGTTTGAGACCTGGTTGTTAGTACTTAGTAGCTAGTTAATGGGTAGGTGGTGGTTGAGTGTTACCAATATCCTTACGACCAGTACCCTTACGAATAATACCTTTACGACTAATACCCTTACGACCAGTACCCTTACGACCAGTACCCTTAGGGGGTCAAAACATCCTGTCGGATAAACTCAGAGTATATATAATAAAACTGATCAACAATAAGTATTTATTGAATGCGATTTTACGTTGCAATAATAAGTTATCAATTAAAAGAAGAATGTTTTGTAAATTAGAATTCATTAGTCTTTCATTGTAATTTAAATTATCATCAATTCGACGTAGTGTTTTTAAGTGATTAAGTTGTGGTTTTTTGATGAAAATCAACATTTTTGTTAAATTTGAAAAGGTTTTCTATTGATTGTAATTAAACATATTTTTGAAGACAGATAAAAAATTAATTTAAAATGCATTTCATAAAATACAATGAAGAATATTTAGTAGTTAGTTGTAAGTATCTGATTGTTTGAGAGTTAGTACATGGTATCATGTTGAAAGTATTTGGTACTTATTTCTTAGCACATAGTGAAAAATATTTAGTATCTGGTTGTTGGTAACTGATTGTTGAATTATTATTATTATTATTATTATTATTATTATTATTATTATTATTATTATTATTATTATTATTATTATTAATATTTCATAAAAATTTCCATTAAAAATTACTTAAAAATATTTCATAAAAATTTCCATTAAAAATTATTTCATTAAAATTTACTTAAAAAATTTTACATTTAAAATTAACTTAAAAAATATTTCCATTTAAATTTTCATTAAAAATTACATTTCTCAAAAAGTTGGTGGTTATTCAATCTTTTGATAATAAATTTAAAAATCTTAGTTTAATTTACTTATTACATTACTTATTTAAAAATTATTACTTTAATTTACTTATTTAGCTTTAATTTAAAATTTGGACCATTGGTTACTTAATTTTAAATTTTGAACCTTAATTTTCCTTAATTTATCCTTAATTTACCTAATTATTCTTTATTACTTAATTTTACACCATAATTTACTTAACAACTAAATATAATCCTTATTTTCATATTTAACCAATAATTTCATGTGGTCATCTGGTTGTAAGTGTTTGGTATCTAGTTGACAGTGCTTAGTACTTGGTAGTTGGTTGTTAGTACTTAGTAGGTGGTAGCTAGTTGTTAGTTGGTTGTTGGTTGTTAGTACTTGGTAGGTTGGTTGATAATGCTTAGTACTTGGTAGTTGGTTAATAATGCTTAGTTCTTGGTTGTTGTTGGTTGTTGGTACTTGGTAGGTGGTAGCTAGTTGGTTGTAGGTACTTAGTAGTTGGTTAATAATGCTTAGTACCTGGTTGTTGTTGGTTGTGAGTACTCGGTATCTGGTACCTAGTTGGTTGGTTGTTTTGGTTGTATGTACTTGGTATCTGGTAACTGGTTGTTAGTAACTAGTTGTAGGTTGTAAGTGTTTGGTATTTAGTTGACAGTGCTTAGTACTTGGTTGCTGTTGGTTTTATGTACTTGGTAGATGGTACCTAGTTGGTTGTTTGTTTTTGGTTGTAAGGTGGTTGTAGGTACTTGGTAGCAGGTAACTAGTTGTTAGTAACTAGTTGTAGGTACTTGGTATCAGGTAACTAGTTGTTAGTAACTAGTTGTAGGTATCTGGTTGTTGGTACTAAGTTGTTGGTTTGTTGTTGAATTATTATTAAAATTTGTCTTTGAAAAATATTTCATAAAAATTTACATTAAAAATTATCTTAAAAATTTCCATCTAAAATTATCATTGAAAAATATTTCATAAAAATTTCCATTAAAAATTACCATTGAAAAATATTTCATAAAAATTTCCATTAAAAATTACCATTGAAAAATATTTCATAAAAATTTTCATTAAAAAATTTCAATTCTCAAACACCTTCTATTATTTCAACTTTTTGTTAATAAATTTTAAAATCTTACTTTAATTTACTTATTACATTATTTTAATTTACTTATTTAAAAATTATTACTTTAATTTACTTATTTAACTTTAATTTAAAATTTTTTTTTACCATTGATTACTTAATTTTAAAATTTGGACCATTATTTACTGTAATTTAATATTTTAGAACCTTAATTTAGTTATTTGAGCCCATTCATTACTTTAATTTAAAATTTTGGACCTTGATTTACTTTAATTAAAAATTTGAACCATTATTTATTTTAATTTAAAAATTTGAGCCATAATTTACTTTAATTTAATTTTTAGGACCATTATTTACTTTAATTTAAAAATTTGAACCTTAATTTAGTTATTTGAGCCCATTGATAACTTTAATTCAAATATCTGAGCCCATAATTACTTTAATTCAAAAATATGAACCTTAATTTACTTATTTAGACCATAATTTACTTTAATTTAATTTTTAGACCCATAATTTACTTAATTCAAAAATTTAAACCTTAACTTACTTAGTTGAGCCCTTAATTAACTTTAATCTTAAATTTTGAACCATTATTTACTTTAATTTAAAAATTTGGACCATTATTTACTGTAATTTAATTTTTAAGAACCTTAATTTACTTTAATTTAATTTTTAGAACCTTAATTTACTTTAATTTAATTTTTTAGAACCTTAATTTACTTTAATTTAAAAATCTTAGCCCATAATTTACTTTAATTGAAAATTTTTGACCATAATTAACGGAAATTAAATTTTTTAGGACCATTATTTACTTTAATTGAAAATTTTTGACCATAATTTACTTTAATTCGAAAATATGAACCTTAATTTAATTTTTTAGGACCATTATTTACTTTAATTTAATATTTTAGAACCTAAATTTACTTTAATTTTAAAATTTGGACCATTATTTACTGTAATTTAATATTTTAGAACCTTAATTTACTTTAATTTAATTTTTAGAACCTTAATTTACTTTAATTTAATTTTTTAGAACCTTAATTTACTTTAATTTAAAATTTTGAACCATAATTTACTTTAATTGAAAAATCTTGACCATAATTTACTGTAATTTAATTTTTAAGAACCATTATTTACTTTAATTCAAAAATTTGAACCATTGGTTACTGTAATTTAATTTTTTAGGACCATTATTTACTTTAATTTAAAAATTTACCACGTTTTTTAGTGTAGACCACCTTTTTCTCAGGACCAAGGAGACCCACCTGAATTGAACTAGAAAAAATCCATGCTTTTTTATTGAAGACCGCCTTTTTGTATTGAAAACATCCTGAGACCTTAAATTACCATGTTTTTTAGTGTAGACCACCTTTTTGTATTGAAAATATCCTGAGACCTTAAATTGCCATGCTTTTTTATTGAAGACTGTCTTTTTGTATTGAAAATATTCTGAGACCTTAAATTACCATGCTTTTTTATTGAAGACTGTCTTTTTGTATTGAAAATATCCTGAGACCTTAAATTACCATGCTTTTTTATTGAAGACTGTCTTTTTGTATTGAAAATCCCAGGACCATCGAGACCCCCTCACTATAGTCTGAATAATCCTTGGCTTTTTTAGTGGTAGTCGGATTTTTGTATAGAAAAAATTTTATTTGTATTGAAAATTCCATGACCATCGAGACCCCCTCACTATAGTCTGAATAATCCTTGGCTTTTTTAGTGGTAGTCGGATTTTTGTATAGAAAAAATTTTATTTGTATTGAAAATCCCAGGACCATCGAGACCCCTTCACTATAGTCTGAAAATTCCATGCTTTTTTAGTGGTAGTCGGATTTTCTATTGAAAAAATTTTATTTGTATTGAAAATCCCAGGACCATCGTTTTTGTATAGAAAAAAATTTTTTGTATTGAAAATCCCAGGACCAAAAAAACCCCCTCACTATAGTGTGAAAAATTGCGTAATCAAAAGTTGCAACAAAAAAAAGTTGCAACAAAAAAAAAGTTGCAACAACCCCCCCCCCCCCCCCCCCGGGGGGGGGTAATTGTTGCAGTACGCTCATAACTACCTACTAATACAAAGCATGAAGCTAAGGCTGTGGCTTTCAAAATAAAGGAGTATGAATTTATATGTTCAGTGGTTATTTGGTATGATGTTTTAAGTAAAGTTAACGTTGTTAGTAAACTGCTCCAAAATCCAAATCAAAACTTAAATGTTTCTTCAGTTGCGTTAAATAGTCTTATTAAATTTATTGAAGAATATAGATCCGATGAAAATTTTAGTCTTATTCTTCAAACGGCAGAAAATATAGCAACTGATTTAGAAATACCTGCGAAATTCAAAGATAATACGTTACGAAGAAGAAAGAAAAAAATTTTTGGTTATGAATCTGTGGACGAAACGCCAGTTGATCCGATACTTAAATATAAAATATCATTTTTTCTGCCAATTTTAGATATTACTATCAATTCTTTAAAAGAAAGGTTTAATATTTTCACAAAATATAGTGAAAAATTTGAATTTATACATAATATAAAAGAAATTAACAAAATGGATGATAATACATTAAAAAACATTGTTCTGATTTAGAAATAATGCTAACCGATGGCGAGAAAAAAGATATATCTGCAACAGAATTATTTAATGAAATAAAAATAGCAAAGGAATTTTTGAAAGACTTTGAAAACCCACTAAACATCTTGAAATATATATATATAAAAATCTACTGGATTCCATTTTTCCCAATTTTGTAATTGCTATTAAAATATTTTTAATTTTACCAGTTTCAGTTGCTAGCGGAGAACGATCTTTTTCGAAGCTTAAACTAATTAAAAATTATTTAAGATCAACAATTTCACAAGAAAGATTAGTTGGTTTAGCAATGATATCGATTGAAAGTGATATATGCGACAAATTAGATATACATAATTTAATTGATGAATTTGCCAGTTTAAAAGCTAGAAAAGTAAATATCTAGAATAATAGTTTTGTCAATTTTTATACAAAATATATGTATGTTATGTAATTTTTGTATATTATAATATTGTTTCAATAAAATAAAAAAATATATAAACAAAATAAAACCTGTATTTCACTTGGAAAAGAATTATTATTAATTTTTTAATGTTTTTATTACAAATTTAATATTGCCAATTGAATTACGTTAATTCCAAAAAACCAATAAAATAAATGGGCGTCTAAAATGAGTTTCGCATCCGGGCGCTACTAATGCTAGAGCCGGCGCTGAATATCTGATATGCTGTAAATATTTTAATTATTTGTAATTAAATAAAAAAATTCTAACATTGTCAGATCTTCACCTTCGCAAAATGGAAATGTCTCCAAAGAAATATCTGAAAATCTAAAGAAATATTAACTTCAAAAATATTTTATAAATAGATCTTACTATGTTTTGTCGTCCTTTTCTCGAAAACTCAAAGTTGAGTTGTCAGATTCAAAATCCAAATTTTTTTCAGCCATGAATTTTAATAATTTTAAATTAATGATATGTTAACAGTATGTTAATGACTCTCTACTTTCGGAACAAAAAAAGCTATATTAAATTTGCGTGTATTTTATATTATGTGTCCTGTGTTTGTATGTAAAATTATTTTTCTGTCACTTTCTCAATTCCTATAATAAAACTTTCTACATTCGGAACATTAAATTTTTGCACACAGGTAAGTTTGTGTGTTGCTATAATATAATTTTATCGATTTTTTTTTAGATTATAGAAACTCTTATATTGTGGAAACGGGTGTAGTTGTAAGTACTTGGTAGCAAGTTGTAAGTTGTAGGTATGTCGTTATAAGTATCTAGTTGTAGGTATTTAGTTGTTTGAGACATGGTAGCTAGTTAATGGGTAGGTGGGGTTTGAGTATGACCAATACCATTACGACCAATACCCTTACAACCAGTACAAATAGGGGTCAAAACATCCTGTCGGATAAACTCAGGAAAGGATAGTTATGTGTACTAAAGATTCATGTGCACTCCAGATCTAGATACCCCCTCTCTAAATTTTTTTAAAATTTAAAATTTTGATTTAATTATAGATTCTGATAACTTTAATTTTGTTTAAATCATTGGTTACGTCATATATTTTGATTTTTTAAATGAATGTTTTATGTCAATATACTTGAAATTAAATTCTCTATTAAATGAAATTATGGCGTAATCAAAATTGTGAAATTTCATTCCTAGTACACCATTTGTGAATTTACACATCTTTTTAAACAACTTGAGATATTTTCATTCAAACAATATATAAATAGAATTTAAATCTCTACAAAATGACATCATTATTTACTTCAAATTCACAATCATAACACCTTAAACAATGCCTTTTTCAGCCAACCTTTACATACACACATATTTTCAACTTTTAAAAAATACAAATTATTCATCTATACTTAAGAAAACCCATTATGATATTAAAAAATTATATTAAAAGACATATTAAAAGATATATCAAAAACTAAACATTTATTAAAATCCTAGTGAAATTTGAGCACTATCTAATCTCCAAATCGGTGATATGACATCTTTCTCATCTATTTTATATCCCTGTATTGAAATATTTACAAACCAGCTTTCCCCATCTTTATATTCAATTTCTTCAAAGGCATCATGAAAACGGGAATTTCGATTGTTGATGATTATATTTCCATTGCAACTTAGATTCCTGTTGATTTTCCCCAACACTTTATTTACGGCAACAACATCTTCTTTTGTTATATGAGCAATGAAACTTGAATATTGCGACTTGATCAATTTGACTGCATTTGAGAATTTATATGGAATTTCCTCTATCAAGAAATATATCTTATGGTTATGATACATTTGTACTGGTTTCACATCATTCTTGACATGCTTCGTCTCAGTTATTTTCTTAATTGAGCTTGTTTCTTTCAGTAAATTAGAAAATGTTTTCTCACCAAAAACTGATTGAATATAACAAGTAACATAAAAATATTATAACAACATAAAAATAGTGTACTATCACAAGTAACACTAACAAAATAAAAAGTTTGTAACGCTTAAAAATAGAGTAAAAACAAATCTTTTATATCATAAAATTTATTAATTGACAACCATCATCGTTCGGAAAATGAGGATGATATAACAAATCTTCATCTGGATCAACTGTGGGCAGCAACATTTCTTCATCAGAATCATCAGCCATAACCATACCACCCCCTCTATAATGACCATACTTTATTTTTAAGTATCCAATTGCGCTTATCATCAGTATTAGTTAGAGCCTTCTTATTTATTTTAATACTGAAAAGTTGATGGTTTTTACTCGTTATCGTAAATTGGGGTACCGTATAAATCTCATTATTATTATAAAAATTCAGATACGACTGATGAGTTAGTCCAGTATCTTTTATTGTGACCCTCTTCGCTTTTATACATCCCTTACTACCCTTTATGCTATAACATTTTAGTCTTAAAAATATCCATTCGTCATATCGAAGATCCTAGCTCTCATCTTTAAATTTCTCTATTACAAAGTCAAGGTTTTTTTGAATATAATGAATGTGTTGGCGCATAATTAGAGGTATCTAATAAATTATCCCTTATCATTGCTGGTAAAAGAGAATTTAATTTGCAATTTTTTATTTCCAAGAAGAAGAAATCTGTATCCCTAGCAACTATATTAATTTTACAATTAAATTCTATACGATAATTTTCTAAATCAATGTACTGAAGTTGGTACATTCGAAGTTTTGATAAATCCAAAACTGATTGACCAATATAACTTGGTCTATTTAAACATATTAAATCTTTTCTAAATAGAGCAGATAGTAAATCGTCATCGATTTTAGTAGTCCTTTTGAAATTAAGTTTAGAACATTATGTTAAAACGTTTTGGCCTGAATTGCAAAGTCTTAAATTAATTCGTTTCTTTAAGCTTTCGACAGTCTTACCGTATAGACTGTTGTTTAATAGTTTAAAATAATTTTTATCTAGTGTGTTTGTTGATGATGCCCTAAGTTGTGTGTTACTTAGAGTTATGACTTTTTGAAAAAAAATTAATTTCCTGTGTCATAAATCGATGAACTTTTATTGGAAAACATTGAAAACATGTTTTCAAAAAACATGAAAAAGTACTCTCGGTTGTAAAAAAGGTCACCCCGCAATTCAAATTACGTTTTATCATTTATTTAATTTTGTCACTGCTACTACTAATACGTGTGGCTTTCCTGCAAATCATTTAAAACTTGCATAGATTAGAAGTGTTTAGAACTTTAGAACATTTTGGAAAATAACAGATTATTTTAGAAGACTTTAGAACATTCTAGAACAAATCATAGCTCAATATATAGCTCAATATATAGAATCAATATATAGCTGCTCATCTAATTTTATAGTTATTACAGAAGCAACACATGGCGTTGTACAAGCCTAGCAATAGTAGCATTCAAAAGAACAATGAAATCGGGACCAATAATCTGGTAAAATTTGAAGACTCTCATAAAAGAAGAAGAATGGTCCTTTTGGAAGAATATTCACTGGAAGAAAAGTGCAGAATGCCTCTCCAAAAGCAAATTAATGGACGCTACCATTTCCTTGGACCAAAAATCAAAGGAAGAAAGGAGCGAATAGCGGAAATTTGCAAAGAAGTCACCAAATTGTGGAAGAATAAACTGAATTTTCCTAATGTATCTGATCAAGTTATACGAGCAAAGCTTGATAAAATACTGAAATGTTATGATGAATGTGCCAAGCGGGGAAGCTACAAACCCCTTGATAAAATTTCTGATATTATTAAAAGGAATGGAACATGGTTATCTTTCGAGGACAAGCGATTGTACTATCTCCAAGTGGAAAGCAAAGGAACAATGGGTTACTCTACAGGCCAAGCGGCCAGTAAAAAACTTTCCATCTCTTTAAAAGACAAAAACTTTATAATGAGTCATCCAACTCATCATCTTACTATCCTGGTTTTAGTGATTCTGACTCTGATGCTGACGACAGTGAATATGAAAACAATGAAGAAGAAGATGAGACAACTCCTACACCAAGCATAAAACATCATAAAAGCAAAATTGCAGTCAACATGGTGACCTCCTCAAGAGTATCAACAAACAAAGCTGCTAATATATGCAAGCAATTGGCTCGTGAAGGCATTGACATCCCAAATCCATGTCAATCAGCTATTTACAAGTCAACAATCAAAGAGGCAATCAAATTGAAGGAAGAAATGATTGAAAAGTTGCATATGGAAAGTTGGTCCTTACAGTTTGATCGCAAGCACATCGACAGAATGGATTATCAAGTGGTCGTCCTTAAAAATGAAAGAAGAGAAATCAAATTAAATGTCCTTGGGTTGATAGATGGCAGGGCTTTAACTATTGCTGAAGGAATTTCTAAAGTCCTCGATGAATTTCACCTATGGAATTCAATACAGATGATTGTTGCAGATACCACCTATGTTAACACTAGTGTTTCCAAACGAATAATCGAGTAACCGAGTACTCGTCTATTTTCAGGTATTTTCCATTATTCGGTTAACCGGGTAATTACGTCGAGTAACCGAGTAGTTACTTTAGATATAATTTTTTTTTTCAAGCAAAAATTATCAGAAATTATGATATTGGTTGCTATAGTAACATTCAATATTTTCTATTTTTCTTAATTAAGCAAGCAAAATTATAAGAATTAAATATTAAAAATACTATTTTTCTTAACTGTAAGATTTTTTTTCTAGTTTAAGAAATTGTATTTAATTCAGTGAAATATTTTACACTTTTACGCGTTCATCACAGAACACAGATCACACATCGTAAGTATAATTATTAATTACAATAATAATTATGTGTATAAAAATTAGGTTTGTTTTTATTTTGTTTGAATTTCGAAAATATAATTTATAGATATCCTCTAATCCATAATGGCCACAAACAAATCGAAAGTTTGGGATTATTTCAAAAAATTATCATCAGAAATTGCGCAATGTCAAGTCGATTTATGTACGAATAAGATATCCATTAAAGGTGGTACCACAACTGGAATGATAAATCATTTAAAAAAACATGATATCAGTTTAAAACCTCAAACCAAAAGGAATGTTCAAAATTCTGCTGATGATTCGCTAGGACCAAGCACATCCAAAATACCTAAAGTTAGTGGTATGTTAACATTTATCAGTAGAGAAAGAGAATCACTGGAGGAAATTATATCGAAATGCGCAACAAAAGATGGTATTCCATTTCGTACAATTGTCAAATGCGATGCAGTTCGCTGCTTTGTAAACAGTCGTAATTACAAAATGCCAACCAGCGTATCGACTGTTCGAAAACACGTTCTAACATTTTTCAAAGAAAAAAAAGCTGAAACTAAGCATAATTTAGAAGCCAAAATTAAATCAGGACAAAAATTTACAATTACGGTCGATGAATGGACTGATATCGCTTTAAGAAGATATCTTAATGTCACACTGCAATCTATTTCGAGTCAAATTGTTCTTGGTTTGGTTCCGATTATAGAAAGCTGCACATCTGAAAAAACCGAAGAACTAGTATTCAATCGATTGAAAGAATTTGGAGTAGATTTTGATTCTGACATAGTTGCTTCCGCGCACGATGGTGCAAACGTAATGGTGAAATACGGCAAAATTATATCAGCTGAAAGCCAATTATGCTATAACCACGCTTTTCACCTAGCCGTCATTGAAACTTTTTACTCAAAACGTAATGAACCTGGTTATGTCGATGCTACCGAAGATGATGATGTAGAATTTTTTGAAAATGATGAAGATCAAGCGGAATCTAATGAAATAATAGATGAACTGGAAAACGACGATTTTTTACATTCAGAACTAGAAACAGTGGAGCTTCGAACAACACATAAAATCGCGATAGATGAAATGAGAAAAATTATAAAATTCTTTAGAAAATCATCTTTAAGAAGCGAAATTTTAAAAAAATATACTAGCCAAAATGAGGGAAATTGTTTACGTTTGCTCTTAGATATAAAGACTAGATGGAGTAGTTTAGTATTGGCAACTGAGCGATTTTTAAAATTAATAAACTCAGTTAATCGTGCTTTGGTCGAGCTAGGGGTAGCACCTTATAAAAATGATAATATTGAATTGTTAAAAGAAATTGTTTCAATTTTAGAACCGGCAAAAATAGCTGTTTTGGAATTGAGTAAACAAAATTCTAATTTATTGACTGGAGACGCAACATTACTATATGTGTTTCAAGAATTAGAATTGATTAAAACTCCGCTCGCGACAGAATTCTTGTTTAATTTGAAATCTCGAATTGAAAAACGTCGAAATAAAGAATTGGTTACTCTATTATCATTTCTACACCACGGCGTGTATCCTGAAAATAACAAATTTTTTGAATATTCAACTAAACATAAAGTTAAAGGATTTGCAACAAAAATAATGAACTGTTTATTTCCCAACCATTCTGAAAGTTCAAGCACTAATGAAGATGAGGAGCCTGAGTTGCTAAACCCATACAAGAAATTACAAAAGTGTATTTCTTCGTTTACAACACCTAAACACCAAAATACCCGAAATTTAAGTTTGGAAAAAGAATGTAAGCTACTTGAAGTAAATAAAGGTAAACGTTCTGAACAACTTGAGAAATTGTACAATGCACTATTGACAATAAAGCCAACTTCTACAGCCTCCGAACGAGTCTTCTCAGTAGCTGGCACTTTGAAGACGAAAATCCGAAACAGAATGAACCCAGAAACCTTAAATGCGCTAATTTTTCTTAAATATTATTTCTTAAATAAATAAAAAGTTATATATACAATAAATATTTGATATAATTAATAAAATTTAATTAAATTCTTTAATTATTTATCTTTAATTATTTAATCTTTAATTATTTAATTTTAGTTTCGAGTATAATAACCGAGTAACCGAGTACTCGCCCAATTTTCTTTGTAATACTCGAATAACCGAGTATTACAAAAAATCGAGTAATTTGGAAACACTAGTTAACACTGGAAAAAAGAATGGTGTTGTTGTAATATTGCAACGAATGTTCACAGAGAAACGTATCAAAAAACCTCAGTTTATCAATTGTCAACACCATGTATTAGATAGAATCCTCCGTTTGGTGATGGATGAAGAACTTGGAAGTAAAACACAATCGCCAAACATCGAATATCCATTTATATCTCAACTGTTCAAGGAGTACGAACAACTAAAAACACAGTTTGATAACGGAACAGAAGTAATTCTCGAAACATCAGGCTGGAGAGATGATATGAAATTTTTGTTTCATCTCACTCGTGTTCCGATTTTTTGAGGAAAAGGGACATTTTCTATTGATCAAGTTTCAGAAAATATCCAACATCAGCAATGCGAGGTGGAACTCCAGAGCCATACTAGCGATCCTGGCCTTTATTTTAATTCCTTCAACAAGGACAGTTCTGCAGAGAGTATGTCGATTTATATCGTATGGCTGGGCAGACCATTGGTTTACAGATCAACTAGTACAACGAAAACGACTTTAATAACTTGGCTGAAATACTGAATCCATACAAAAAGGCTTTAAGCTCTTTGAAAAATTACTGGAAGCGAGAGCGATCCATACTACAGATACCTAGACGTAATCAATGCGCAGAGCGCGCAATCAAAGTAATGGAGGAAATTTATTCATCATGCAAAAATAAAGACAAATTGCACCTTCGATTCCTTCTGTGCAACAAGCAAGAGCAAGGTCAACTTTATGAGTCATTGTTGGATTGAAAATTTATTGTATTACATGACTATGACATTCTAAATACATTTGAATACATAGTAGTACTTATGTCAAAATCGATTCTCAATGGCGGGGTGAACGTTTTTGAAAAAATATGCAAATAATAGTTCATTTCGTGCTTTTTAGGTAAAAGTTCGTCAAACTACAGTACAGGAGCATGGGGTTGATAAAAAGTCATAACCCTAGTGTTAGTATCTATATAAATTTTAAATATTGATGATTGTTCAAATTGTATAGCGCGATGAATCTTAGTGACATTTACCCCAATATTTAGATAAAACTGGATAGTCTCCAATGAACTTCATAATTCTTTTTGGGATAGTGCACGCATCTTTTCAGTTGCAACAGGGAAATCTTCAAGCTTATCATGAATCGATTCTGGAATTTCCAAACAAACTGCAACAGTATAACCGAATGTGAGTAATTCCAAGTCAACATTCATACTTAAGAATTGAAATTTTTTATAGATTAATTTTTAAAGTCAAATTTTAATGGAAATTTTTATGGAATAATTTTTTAAGTCAATTTTTAATGTAAATTTTAATGGAATAATTTTTTAAGTTAATTTTTTATGGAAATTTTAATGAAATAATTTTCAAAGTCAAATGAAAATTTTAATGGAATAATAATAATAATAATAATAATAATAATAATAATAATAATAATAATAATAATAATAATAATAATAGTAATAATATTAATAAAAAAATATATTAATATTAATAAAAATAATTATGATAATAATAATATTAATAAAAATAATTATAATAATAATAATAAAAATAATAATAATAATTCAACATTTACCAACAATCGATTACTAAATATTTTTAACTAGGCGCTAACAAATAAGTACCAAATACTTACAACATGATACCATGTACTAACTAACTCTCAAACAACCAGATACTTACAACTAACTACTTACAACCAACTAAATATCCTTCATTGTATTTTATGAAATGTTTTTTTAAATTAATTTTTTTATTTGTCTTCAAAAATATTTTTAATCACAATCAGTAGAAAAACCTTTTCTAAATGTGTAAATTTCACAAAAATGTTGATTTTCATCAAAAAATGAATAATTGTCAACTCAACCACTTTAAAACACCACGTGGAATTGAGGATAATTTAACTTACAATGAAAGACTATAGAATTCTAATTTACAAAACATTCTTCTTTTAATTGATTACTACTGACTTATTATTGCAAAGTAAAAATTTCATTCAATAAATAGTTATTATTGATTCACTTTATTATATATACTCTGAGTTTATCCGACAAAATATTCTGTCCCCCTAAGGGTACTAGTCACAAGGGTACTGGTCGTAATGGTATAAGTCGTAAGGGTATTGGTCACTCTCAACCCCCTACCTACCAATTAACTAGTTATCATGTACTAACAACTAGGTCTCAAACAACTAAATAATAAACACTTACAACTCTGTACTAACAACCACCATCAAAACCTATCGAGAAATAAACAAATATCAACCTTCAACTATGTAATAACAAATTGATCTTTAAAAGCAAATGCTCTTCACTTGAAAAAATTGGATGAAAAATTAATTGAACTCAAGGCATCATTAACTTGGTAAAAATTGATTAAATAATTGTAAAAATTTAAATTATTCAAAATATATATCATGAAAATGTAATTAATGAACAGGAAAGAACTTTAAATTCTATTAATTATTAATCAACTTAATAAAAAAAATACTGATCATTCAAGTTAATATGAATCAACTAAGATAATAAATTAATAAGAATTTTGAAATAAGATCTAGTAGATAATAGATTTAGATTGAATAAATCAATTGAAATAAAATTAATTTTAATTTTTTTAATTAATACATGTATACTTAATTGATTGACTGATTGCTCAAAATATTCAATTATCAATGTCATCAATCTATACTAAAAATAATTATCATTAAATTCCAAAAGAGACTAGATAACTAATGATAACATCTAATAAACAAGTAAATTCTTTAAAATGACAGTAATTGGTATATCCAAGTGAATTCTTCAATAAAATCATCTAAAAAGAAACAACTTTCCCTGAAATATCTCTATCTTAAAAGATTAGTATTTTATCGATAAATACCGTTAAAGATTTATGTATTTCTCTCAGACTAATAAGATTCCTTAAAATCCATTTAAATGACTCTAATCATATCTTTAATTCCTATTATCACACATATTTCACTAAAATCTTCAAAAATCATTAACTCTAAGCAATTTATAAAATCTAACGATAAAACCAGTTATAATTAAAAATAATTAAATTTTTGATCTACTCGAAATTAAAAATAAATATTACTGTACAATTTAACCAAGTAGTTGCATTGAAAAATTAAATTTATCCATCAAATAAAATCTAATGATAAAATCAGTTATAATTAAAAAATAATTAAAAGATTTTTGTTCTACTCGAAATTTAAAATAAATATTACTGTACAATATAACCAAGTAGTTACATAGAAAGATTAAATTTATCCATTCAATAAAATATATTTCTTCAAATGATCATTTTTACCGATATTCTATTATTTAATCACTAATTAAAATCACCCGATAAATTTCTTCCAATAAAGATCAATTTTATTTAGTTGTTCTCAATTTTTTAAGTCAATATTTCTCAACTTTTGTCATTCTCCGTCTCAATAAAGATAAAAATAATTTAAAGTTGATCAATCCAAATTATCTCTAAAGATTTCATTGTCAAAACCAAGTAAATTGTTTATTAACACTAATTAATAAAACCCTGTATAATTAATAGAAAATTTAATAAAACATTGTTCTAAACCATAAATCTAAATTAATTTACTGTGCATTAATCACAACCTAATAAAACGATATAATTTCACATTATTATTGATTCATAACTGACTAATGTATCGCGATTTCCCTTAAAATATTGATATTTTACCAACATCATCCTTAAAAAATCATATATTCTCATCTAAACCGATCCCTCATTAAATCCAGCCGACTATATCCCCTTTAGAGTTTACAAAATATCCGGTTTTCTAATATCCGCGAATACCGGTTTTCATTATTCGAAAACCGCCGTTAACCTTTCGGATACGGATATTTTGGAAATAGCTAATTTAAAAAAGAAAAGATAAAAAAAAACTCGAAAAATTGTCAATTTAAGATGAAAATTTATTCACTTTTTTTCATTTATATACAAATATTTTAGAAAAACTAAGCAATTTAGAGAATAATCAGATAAACGGGTTCGAAGTTTGCCACAAAAGTGGGAGGAAACAGAGAAAGTCCTTTCGACTTCGGTTGATGATCGGTTTTTTGTTGTTAAGGCTTCAAATAATTTTTCAAATTTTTCAGGCCTTTGACCTGTTTTCTTAAATATTATAAAGTCATCTTTGATGTTTAAGTAGGATTTTTGAAAACTTTCGCAAGTAACATAATTAATTGTAGCATCTAGCTCTGCTTCCAACGAAACTGGTGCATCCGTGTTCAAATCTACATGTTCTGGTGAAGATGAAGGTGATATAGATGAAGAAGATTCAAAAAGTCTAGCAAACAGATTAGATGCAAATTCCAAAACAATTTTTGATGGTTTTATAAAGTTATTGATGAGACATGCCAGAGTATCAATAATGGTAGAGTTTTCTCGTTCTTTCATCCGTCGTTCGATATTTAATTTTAATGTACTACAGATCACGTCATTACATTCATTCAATTTGTTGTACAGAAAATTCATCGCTCCTTTTGCTGTTAATAAATTGGCGTCTTGTCTTCCCAATGTTTCAACAGCTAATGTTAATGGTTTTATTGCATTCATTAAGCTAGACAATTTTTCGAAATCTATTCCAGATACTGGGTGAAGTGCATTTAATTCGATGAGCGTGTTTTGAATTGAAATTCGAACTCTGAGTAGTTTTTCTTACATAAGATGAATAGAGTTCCACCTGTGTTTGACATCCAGTTGAAATTCTAGTTCGTGCCCAATTTCATCGATAATTTTCTTTTGTAAAATTGAATTTCGAACACTTGATTTTTTCACAAACTTAATCAAAATCCGCACGTTCTTCAGATTTTTTTGTATGTCGACATCTTCATCATCTGCGAATTCTTCTTCATTAACATCATCATCGAAAAATTCATTGTCTTATTCTTCTATAATGTCAACATCATTTGATTCAAAAACTTTCTTTTTATAAAATGTTTCAACTACCGCTAAATGCAGCCGTGACATAAACATAACTGTGATTCAGATGGACAATCTCTCCCATACTTCACCATTACACTGGCACCATCATATGTAGTACAAACGATGTCGTTTTGGAACGACAAATTAAACAACTCTAAATGCTTGGTTACAATTGCTAACACTACAGCTGCAGTACACGAACCAGTAGCTCTCACCAAACCTAGATGGTTGCAATTTCCATTATTTCCATGTACATTAATATTAATAAAGCGACTGATTTCGTGCACTTACCCACTCATCAAGGGTTATACTAAACTTACCACCATCATTCTTAATTGTTGTTAATTTTTTTATTACCTCTTGAATAAGGTGCATAACACTGTTTTCACTTTTCTAAACTGTTTTCAAACCTCTGTCTACAATAGATTGTCTGATAAACTTGGAATTTGTAATTGCACGATTTGTTATTCCGTCTTCAGCAGCTAATCTTGAAACAATCTTACTTAAACTTTTCCGTTTAACAAAATCCATCATCGTATTTCCTTTGATTTACTTGAAGTTTTGCTCTTGCTCCCCCAAAACGGATTCATCATTATCCCGTTTACAATGGATTTTGTGTACCAGTTTCAGGTGGTTTAGCATACCACCCGTGCTTCCATTACTATTTGAAATAAAATCCATACACTTTAAACACTGAGCTTTAGCAACGTTTTTATTGGTAGAAGGAATTTTTTTAAAATATTCCCAAAGAGGAGCTGATGGTGCCATGGGCTAAATAGTAGTACAATATAAATTTATACAAGTTTTACGGTGAAAAAGAAATTTATTATAATTACCTTTGATTTTTTCAATTCTTTGATTTGAAAGCTTTACTAACAATTTCGCAATATCAAATTATATCGATTTTTTATTCTATTTAAAATTTTATTCTATACATAATTTAAAATAATTTTCACTATCCGATAATCGCGAGTATATTTGAGCGGATACCGAATGCGGATTTTTGTCTGCAAATTCGTGGATATCAGATACGGATAATCCGAACCGTCAAATTCTAATCCCTTAAACATCATATATTCTCCACATTAACCGATCTCTCAATAAATCTAACCGAGATATATCCCATCTTAACCGATCTCTCACCAAATATTTCTACCCCATTTAAACATCAATATCTAACCAACTATATCTCTTAATTCTACCCACTTGAGCTATATCCTCCTTTAATTCACTCAATCCTCTTAAAATCCTTAGAGAACTTCAAAAATATGACTTTTAATTAATTGTTATAGACACCAGACATTCTTCCATCGAAATAATTTAGAAGCTAAATAATATGAGCCCACTAAAAGATCAAAATTCACTAAAATTTTCTACAAATATTTACCATCAAATACCTAACTGGAGATGATATATATTGTTTGATCATAATTCTTCATCTATTCAACCAATCATTTTCAAGCAATAACAGCAAACTAAATTTCTGTATATCCTACAATAATTTTCAAGTAAATTTAAAGTCCTTGATAAAGTTAACTGGTTTCTTAGCTTATGTTTTTTAAGTTCAACAATGTTTAAATGGAAATATTCTTAGAAAATTATTGAAAAATTATTTATTCAAATTCAAATACATTACATTTGTTACACTACATAGCAAGAGTATCTGTTATAAATTAGGATTGGCAAAAATCGATGGATCTTGTGACGCTGAAAAAACTAAAAAAATAGTGAAAGATAAACTTTTAGAATTCGGTATTAAGTTTTCAGATATTGTTGCCTCCACGCATGATGGTGCTGCTCTTATGCAGAAGTATGGACGAAATATTTCTGCAATCAGTCAATTGTGCTACAATCATGCCATTCATTTGGCCGTGATTGGTGTTTTTTATAAAAAAACAGGAACGGTTACGACATCTGATGATGAAAATAATAGCAAATTTGATGAGCAGTCTGAAAACGATTCTGATTATGATTATGAAAATAGTGATATTGAACACGAAAATATGAATTTAGGATTTGATAATACTGGTGTTAATAATATACTTATGAGACCTGACATTAATGTTGTTATATCTGAATCAATGAGGCTTATAAAACTTTTTAAATTTTCTGCTGTTCGAAAAAATGTTCTTCAAAAATATGTTATGGAACAAGAAAAAAAAGAATTACATTTACTGTTGGATTGCAAAACCAGGTGGAACTCATTTGTCCCTATGATTGAGCGACTCCTAAAGTTAAAAAAATGTATTAAACAATCATTGATTGACTTATTAGGAACGGAAAAAGAATATTACAATGAACAAAATTTCGTAATCCTAGAAAATATGTTAAATATCTTAAAACCACTTGAATTAGGTGTAAAAGAGTTGAGCAACGAACAAGCAACACTTTTATCTAGCGAAGGTGTTTTTAAATTTATGTTTAAAAAATTAAACGATATTGATTCAGATTTGAGCAATGAAATGTTGACTTGGTATCTGGTACCTAGTTGCTGCTTGGTTTTGGTTGCTAGTACTTGGTATCTAGTTGTAAGTAGGGTTGTTAAACGAAAATCGGAAATCCGATTTTCGATTTTGAAAACGATTATCGGTTTCTTTATTTCACAAAACGATAATCGGTTTTGTTTGTCTTTTACATATTATACAGATAAATTGAATGCCGGGAATTTAATTTTGTTCATTGTTTACTACTGTATCCATTCAATTTTACCGACAGAAAGGGGCAATTTTTTTTCAACTCGTCAAAACTCCTTACAACGTGTTTGTACATGAGTCAATCTTTTCAATTATCCCATTCCTGTAACAACGGCAAGAGGTTGCTCTAGTATTCCAACATATCTCACCGACTGACCAGTTATTTGTCAGTTGATGTCCGTAATCGGCAACCGCTGATTTGTTTTATACAGCCCCTGACAGGTACTGTGCCCATTAAATCTTTAATCGGGACCAGCTGAGGCCAAGGTTGTGGTTGTGTGTTTTAGTATTTGCATTTTGCCGGTTTTGTTTGGCAACCTGATATTTGTTGCCGAAATCGGCCACCAAGATTTGATTTACTGCAGTCCATAACAGAAGCTTAGCTATTAACCCCCTTGACAGGGACTAGATGTGGCCGAGGTCGGCGATTTTGTGTTTAGTCCGTGAAGGTCTATTTTGCAATCTGATATCTTGCATCTGCGAAACGGTTAAAAGTTTATTCTGGTTTTAACTTAAAACCAGAATAAACTGAATTGCATACCGCATCATCTTCATGAAAGCCAGATGTAAAGAGATCGAAAGACATGTGCCATTCCTCGAATCATAATGTTTAGTTGTTTACCCATTGAAATATGGAAGAGAGTTGGACACTAGGACAAACTTCAAGTTATGGGTGACGACCATTCTCAAATTTATTCAGTTTGTTGATCTTTTGACAATGTCTAAGAAGGCTGCTCAGGTCGAAGTAAATTGATTTTCGGGATTTTAATTTATGACAAGATTTTGGAAAGTCCAATCCATGGTTCAAATCTACTATAAACATATAAACTGTTATATAATTTCCATTCATTCAGTTAGTTGCTCTTGTAGGTAGCTGTTATTAATCCATATAATTGAAAATTGCGGTTTAGTTTTGAATATTACGGTAATATTCAATAAACATTTTTTATATTATCTAAATCAATACAAAATCAGTTTAAATTTATGGGTTTCCGTATAAATAAGTCTGACGTCTGGGACAATTTTGATAAAGTTTCGGCGACGATGGCACAATGTAAGCTCTGTGCACAGCAAATAAGTAGGAGTGGAGGGTACTACGACTGGTTTTGCATGCACATTTGCGTAGCAAACATGGTGGATTAACAACATCTTCAAATACTCAAACACGATTGACTGCATTGATTACAACACAAAGAAATTGTCCGAGTAGTAAACAGGAAAAAATTACGGCTGCTGTTGCGAGATTGATTTCCGAAAATATGTTGGCAATTTCGCTCGTGGAATCGAAATCCTTCCGTGAATTGATGGCGATAGTGGAGCCAGGATATCGTCCTCCGTGTCGTCAGACGATGACAGCACGACTAACAGCAATGAAAAATAATTTAGTGGTCAAAATGTCGAAATATATCCATGAAAATGTCAAGGACATTGCGATCACTACCGACATCTGGACTAGTGTCACCAATGAAGCTTATCTCAGTTTTACTGCAAGCTACATTGATATAGACTGGAATATGATGACGCCTGTTCTTGGAACAATTCTGATGACTCAACGCCACCACACAAGCCGTCATTGCTGACCATCTATGTAGTATAGCTGATGAATGGTCAATAAAAGAAAAATTGTTGCATGTGTCCATGATGGTGCATCCAACATCAATCATGCAAGCATCTCAATGGATGGTTTGACGTTCACTGTGCGGCGCATAAATTGCAACTTTGCATCAATAATGCAATGGGCTCCCATGTTGTCACGGATCATCAAATTTCCAAATGTATATCAGCTGCAGCACGACTAGTCGGACATTTCTCACATAGCCCAATGGCAAACGTGGGAGCTCCTGAAAAGACAGTTGTCCATGGACAAGGATAAAACGCCACTAAAACTTATTCAGGCACTGTAAGACTCGTTGGAACAGCGTCTATGACATGTTTGAACGACTAGTAGAAACTGAGATGGCCAGTAGTTGCAGTATTGAGCGACAAAAACGTGGTGAAATTGAACGATGCCAAAACGTTGGGCATGAAGGACGATTATTGGCAACTGATGACTGAATTGCTCCCTGTTTTTAAAAGCGTTGCAGATCGTGACGTCCGTCATGTCAGCCGAAAGCCAGCCATCAGCCTCTTGTGTTTTTCCCATGTTATGGGGACTCGTGAAAAATCATTTAACCATTAAAGAAGAAGATTCTGACATTTTGGGTGAATTTAAGAGAGATCTTGCTAAGAATATTTTCACGTCGTTTTGGATTAGAAAATAATGAAACAGCAAAAACGAATGCGTTGTTGCATCAATTCTCGATCCGATGTATAAGCATCTTCCTGGATTTCCGGACGATTTCAAAAAGCTGGCGTATGAAAATGTCCGTCATCTCATCAGACAGCTGCCAGATTGCCCCGAACAGCCGAAGACGAGTCGGGATGAAGATAACATGATCCCACCAACTAAAAGATCACGACCAAATCATGATGCAGTTATGTTTCTCCTTGGTGATAGTGCAGCACAACAGGCGCCAGAGGAATCCGACTTTGAATATTACGTCAAATCATCATGGTCGACAAACTCAAGTGAAACAGCCCTGGAGTGGTGGAAACATAATATGAAACTTTTCCCCAAAACAGCTATTCCTGCAACCTCAGTGCAATCGGAACGATTATTTTCGGCCACTGGACGTCTGATAACCAAGCTTCGTAACCGGCTCCTTCCAGATCATGCAGAATCTTTGGTCTTTTTGAATATGAACCAGGACTTGTCTGATATTTAAAAATAAAATCGAATTTAGTACTTACTTTTAAATGTTTACACTTTGGAATCTTTGTTTTTGATATCTATGGTTTCGATATGTTTATGTTTAATTTTAAATAAGGCCGCCGCAGCACCGGAAAGTTTTATTTTTGATTTATACTTTAGTATATACAGGGAAAATTACCGAAGAAATTGAAAACAAATTTACTTATATGCTTTAACTTTCTACATAAACAGTCAGTTCATATTCTCCTTTTGTGTGTGGTATAAACTTTGAATAAAACTAATTATACTGCTAGGTACTGGTATAAATAGTTGTAGTACTTGCTATCTGGTAACTGGTTGTTAGTATCTAGTTGTAGGTATCTGGTTGTAAATACGTGTTCGTAAGTTACTGGTAGATGATACTAAGTTGTTGGTATCTTGTACTTGGTATCTGATTGTTGGTTTGTTGTTGAATTATTATTATTATTAAATATAATTATAAAAATTTGTCTTTGAAAAAATTAATCCATAAAATTTTCCATTAAAAATTATCTTAAAAAATTTTATTTCTCAAAAGCTGTCGGTTATTCAAACTGTCTCGGGACAGCTGGGGTGAATGTATGTGATGCTATATTAATATAAGTAAACTAATGATAACAATGATAAACTTCCAACTTTTATTTATAAAATAATGTAAAGAACTTTAATTGTCAAGATATAGTTAGTTCGACGTCAAATAGGTGGTAATTATATCTCGTGTACAATTGCCAAATTCTTTAAAAACGAAATGGGGATATTGTTCTGATTCTCGTTCTTCCTTGTTTTTATCGTAATAATTTATATTTTCGATTTGGTCCAAATTTGGGAAATTGAGAATTTCGACTGACTCTCGTATAGGAAAGTCAAAAATATAATGTTGTCACGAAAATAAGTCAAATAGAATATAATATTTGGAGAAATAATCTGAATGGAAGTGATATTATATTGGAATAATTTTCTCTTCTTTGAATTTGGTACAAATTTGGGGAAATAAGAATTTACATATAATAGTAAATTCTATATAATGTTCTCACGAAAATAAGTCAAATAGAATATAATTTTTGAGAAATAATCTGAATGGAAGTAATATTATCTCGGAATGATTATTTCTTCTTTGAATTTGATACAAATTTGGTGAAATGAGAATTTACAAATAATAGTAAATCAGCGATAATAATCTTTAGTTTTTATAATTTTTGTATTCTTCTATCGATTTTTTTATTTCAATTCTCTATAGTAATCTATATGAAATGTATTTACGAACCAGAAATATTCCCGGCATTAAGATATATAAATTACAATCCAATGTTTGTTAACATATTCAATAGTGGTAAAGAAGTTATACTCGGTATAAAGACATTGGATTATCATTTAATTGTTTATAAAATTATTAAAGATATTAAATCAGTAATTGATGACATGGTATTTTTAAAATAATTTCTAAACTAAAGTTACAATATGATTACATCATCCATGCATGAATTATTATTATTATTATTATTATTATTATTATTATTATTATTATTATTATTATTATTATTATTATTATTATTATTATTATTATTATTATTGTTATTATTATTATTTTTGTTAGTAAAATTTGTATTGAAAATTAATTCATAAAATTTTCATTTAAAATTTTCAATTCTTAAAAGTTTGATTATTCGAACTTTTTGATAATAAATTTAAAATTATTACTTTAATTTACTTATTTAAAATTCCAGACCCTTGATTACTTAATTTTTAAATTTAACCTTAATTTACTTAACTTTAAAATTTACGCCTAAATTTACTTAGTTTAACCCAGTTAGTTACTACTTAATTTAGCCCTTATTCACCAAATATAGCCATTGATTTATTTATTTTTAAAATGTATCACTTAATTTATCTATTTAACTAATAATTTCAAGTGACCTTCTAGGTTGTAAGTACTTGGTTGTAAATACTTAGTATCTGATAGTTGGTATATGTAAATACTTAGTTGTTAGTACTTGGTAGTTAGTTGTAGGTATGTGGTTGTAAGTGTTTAGTGTCTAGTTATTAGGTGGTTGTTAGTACTTGGTTGTTGAATTATTATTACTATTATTAACCTTAATTTACCTAATTAACTTAGACCTTAATTTACTTATTACCACAAATTCTCAACATAATTCAAAATTTATTACTTAATTTTTAAATTTAATCCTTCATTTGCTTTCCCAAATATAACCCTTATTTACATATTTAACCAATAATTTTATGTGGTCATTAATTAATTCACAAAGATTTACATCTGAAATTGACATTGAAAAATACTTCATAAAAATTTCCATTTAAAATTATCTTTAAAAATTATTTCATAACAATTTCAATCTAAAATTGTAATTGAAAAATATTTCATTAAAATTTCCATTAAAAATTATCTTTAAAAAATATTTCATTAAAATTTCCATTAAAAATTATCTTAAAAAATTATTTCATTAAAATTTTCATTAAAAAATTACATTTCTCAAAAAGTTCGTGGTTATTCAATCTTTTGATAATAAATTTAAAAATTATTACTTTAATTTACTTTTTACATTAACTTTTAAATTTTCACTTTAATTTAAAATTCTAGACCATTGATTACTAAATTTTAAAATTTAGTCTTAAATTTACTTAATTTAGCACTTGTTTACCAATTATAGCCATTGATTTACTTTAATTAAAAAATTTGAGACCATAATTTACTTTACTTCAATTTTTTAGACCGTAATTAATTTTAATTTTAAATTTAAGACCCTAATTTGAATCCATAATTTACTTCAATTTTAAATTTGAACCCATAATTTGCTTAACAACCAAATATAACCCTTATTTACATATTTAAACAATAATTTCATGTGGTCATTGATAAATTCACAAAGATTTACATCTGGAATTGACATTGAAAATTATTTCATAAAAATTTTCATTTAAAATTTTTATTTCTCAAAAGCTGTTGGTTATTCAAACCTTTTATTAATAAATTTTAAAATCTTACTTAAATTTACTTAATACATTAATTTACTTTAATTTTAAAATATTACTTTACTTTGAAATGTTTAACTTTAATTTACTCATTTAAAATTCTAGACCATTGATTACTTAATTTTAAAAATTAGCCCTTAATTTAGATATTTATCCTTAATTTACCTATTTATCTTAATTAACAGCCATAATTTACTTTAATTCAATTTTTAGACACTTGATTTACTTTAATTGAAAAATTTGGACCTTAATTTACTTCGATTCAATTTTTAGACCCTTAATTTACTTATTTGAGCATTTAATTTACTTAAATTTAAAAATTTAGCCCATAATTTATTTTAATAATTTATTTTAACCCTTTCCAGCCCAGTGATTCCAAATGGAATCATTAGTTAAAAACTCAGTTTTTTTCACTCTACTACCAAAACGGTTGGCAGTAACTAGTGAGAACTATAGTAAAATATGTTTTTAACAGTTGGCAGTTGGGGCAACAAAAAAAATGAAGTAAAATATTTTTATGATAAAATAAGTAGTTTTGGTACCTACTTACTGCATATATTTTTTTTTTTGAAAAAATTTGGGCTGGAAAGGGTTAAATAATAAATTCTTTTACACACATAATTTATCTATTTATTTACCATGCTTTTTTATTGAAGACCTCCTTTTTGTATTGTAAATCCCAGGACCAAGGAGACCCACCTTAATTTACTTAGAAAAATCCATGGTTTTTTAACTAGAATCAGATTTTGTATTTAAAATCCCAAGATCGATCCACCTCAATTATATTTAGAAAAATCCTGGCTTTTTCTATAGACCCTTTTTTGCATTGAAATTCACAAGTTCAAGGAGACCCACCTAAATTATACTTGCTTATCCTTGTTTTTTAGTGATAGTTGGATTTTGTATTGAAAATATCCTGAGTCCTTAAATTACCATGCTTTTTTATTGAAGACCCCTTTTTTTGTATTGAAAATACCAGGATCAATCGAGATCCCATCACTATAGTTAGAGAAATCTTGGCTTTTTTAGTGTAGACTGATATTTGTATTGAATTTCTCAGGTTTCATCGAGACCCCCTCACTATAGTCAGAAAAATCCTGGCTTTTTTTCTAAAGGACCTTTTTCTATTGAAAATCCCAGGATCAGTCGAGACCCCCTGTGGTGCTTATGATCTTCATTGTAATAATCAAGAAATTATTTATTTTAATTAATATTTATTTTTTTGAATTACAATATTACAAATTACAATATTTACAGAGTAAAAAACCAATTCACACAAATTTCAAACTCTCTAGATAAATAAACACAATTTTGATTTATATAAACAACTTGATTTTTTCATAAATCATTATAATTTTAAAAAATACAATATTCACCGATCAACGAAAAAATGAATTTAATAGTTCCACTACTGATCATAAAAGTAACAATTAATTATCAAGCTTCCAATTTATTCAGATATCCCAATCAAATTATTTGTTCGTTATTTCTTGGATCCATAATTGATTTGTGTAGTGGTTGGATAACAAATCTATTCGGGTTCATATTATTGTTAGGATTTATTACATATTTCACGAATTATAAGCATATGGAATATCTTTGAAAATACGGAATCATTTCAACAACTTGGCGCGATTAGAGAGATTTTTGGGAATTTACATGTTTATGAATTTCACTGCAAGATTCTACACTACTTGGCCGAATTTACTTCTGAAACAGCATTACTTTGCTGGACTAAATTTGACTGTGTATTTCTCATATGAAATTGTGGTGATTGTGAATAGGGAAAGGATGAAAGTGTTGGTCTATGAGAGCTAAAACTATTAGGAGCCGAATACAGTTGATCTTAATAATTATAACATGGCATCGAATTTACTTTACTCGTCTGAGATTGATTAATAGAGCCTGATTGATATGAAGTATTAGCTGATTGGATGAATTTTGATTGACTCTTGGAATGAGTTAGAGTAGACTGAGATGTTTCAACTAATGTGCTATTGTACGTGATATTTTTTGGTCATAATTGTGTTCTAATTGATCATTATTCGCTAATGATCGCCCATTAAGGCTACGTTCCGATTTTGCATATAATATTTATACAGATTTTATTAAGACCATGTAACGGCTCACTACACCCCCTAACTATAGTCAGAGAAAACCTGGCCTTTTTTTCGATAGGTCCATTTTTGTATTGAAATTCTCAGAATCAATCGAGACCCCTCCACTATAATCAGAAAAATCCTGCATTTTTTCTATAGACCCTTTTTTTGTATTGAAAATCACAGAAAAAATAAGTGTAGCACTCAACATCAGTTACGTAAACAAAAAGCAAAAAAAAATTACCCCCCTGGTACCGGATGGTCGTGCTACCATGGGCTTCTAACTACCTACTCATCTATTCGATCCAAGAAATTTATCTTGGAACACTGATTTTTAATTCTAGCAATTATCTTTATAAAATTCGTTACTTGACCAGCACTGAGCGGATGGTAAATTAAATTAAATTAAGATTTTTAAATTTATTATCAAATATTAATTTAATGAAAATTTTAATAAAATAATTTTCAAAGATAATATGAAATAATGTTTTCAGATAATTTTTTAAGTCATATTTAAATGCAAATTTCTTTAATAATAATAATAATAATAATAATAATAATAATAATAATAATAATAATAATAATAATAATAATAATAATAATAATAATAATAATAATAATAATAATAATAATAATAATAATAATAATAATAATAATAATAATAATAATAATAATAATAATAATAATAATAATAATAATAATAATAATAAATACCTTAAATCAAAATACATTAATTCGGTTTCATATTCTTCTATCACGACGGTTTTGTCAATGACTGTTTGTCCTACTTTATACGCTTCACCCTCGCAATCGCCATTTGCCTTGATTATTCCTTTAACTGCTAGAGTTTCATGAATTTTATAGTTTAATTTAGCTTTCAAATTAATTTCTGAATTTATTTTCAGCACTCCGTTTGGAACGCTGCCAAACAGTTTTCCCTTGTCACTTCTATTACTCTCGAATTGAGTGCATTTTGATTATGACGAATGGCTCCATTTGCCACAGTAGAATATAAACGTGGTTCTTTTTGCTGTGCATTCTCTCACTTTCACTCGTCTAAATCCCGCTTCTTGGTATACGTGGTATGTCACTTCATTTGCCCATTTTAAGTTCCTCGGATATGCTTCTGGACACTCCGCTACATCTACTAGCGAATATACTTTTCCCATTTCAATCTGGGAGCAATCGTACGCTACCAACGACGTTGCGGTATTAATAACTCCTAAGATCACCAAAATAGACATGGTTAGCCATGGAAACATTATTTTCCCTCTTTTGTCTGCTAAAGTCGTTAAATGGTATGCGAATTCACTTACCGATTCATTTGGATTTTGTACTCTGGCATAAAATTTTTATCGCATTATTCCTTTTATATCGCCTCCCACCAACTTCATCGCCATCGCATCCTTAAGTTTGTCCCAATCATTTCCAATTGTCTTTTTATCCACTTGCTGCCAAGCTTCTCTTGCGGCTCCTTTTAAATAGAGTTGGAATCTTTGTACCATTATGGCTTGTGACCACTCATAGGTCGAAGCGTACATATAATAATCGCCCATGCAATCAGCAAACTCAACCGGGTCTCCTCCATATTTACTGATTTAAAGTCTTCAAACTCTCTTTTCCATATATATATATATATATATATATATATATATATATCTATTGCGTAGTAGTTAATGATTCCTGAGCGGCTTATTTGTCGGTACTTCAATATTACTAGATCATAAGTGTGCTAATTTTATCATGAATTTTTAAAGTAATTTTTTATTTGACTGGGTATAGGTTGACTGGCTTCTTCCTTCGAAACATTTGGGCGGGAGTTTTCTTTAATCGTTGACACCACGTCTAGGATTGGTCGATATCCAAAAGATAGTGTGTAGGGGGATTTATTATAATTTAATTTTACCTGATGATCGAATATTGATGGAAAGGAGGGGAGACGATACTAAATATAGAATTTATATTTTACAGCGACGTCATTGGAGGGATATGTGTCGCTGTTACTAAAATTAGAATTAGGGGAATCCATTAATCCATACAATTAATACTATATAATAAATTAATTAGTTTTATTTCTATTTNTTAATAAGAAATTTTCTTTTCCTTAAAAGATTAAATTGCATACTTAAGGAAATCTAGTATATATAATTTATAATAATAATCATAAGATTTTTTCTTATTACTACACAACTTAGGAGTGGAAACAGTTGTACTTGAAAGTCTATATTTTCGTTCGTTTTGATTTCTATATTATATTGGAATAATATTTATACTTGTTAACTATCCATTTAGCCTTGTTCTTGGTTATAATGTAGAACACTTTTCTGGCAGATCGGTTTGTGGATCCATGTATCATATCTAGAGAAAATTTATACCCATAAATTATCATTTCAGCAGCTTTTGGGCGAATGAAAAACATTTTTACCGGAAAATTTATACTTTATGAATTTATATATTGTAATTACATAATGTTTATGCCGGCAATCTACTTTTTATAGCTATTCAACTTAGTGTAGAATAATGGAAAGATTTTGCTAGAGTTATAATTATAAATATGATATTAGTAGTTTATAGATGAATAACTTTGTCAATATGTTGACTGGGAATCTGAGCATACCAAAACCATTTACAATAGAGAATTTTAGTTTACATCAGAAGAGGTTATATTGTGGGCATATATAGATATTAGTTCGCTTACCAGTTTGATTGAGATTATATCATCTTGAGATTATATCATTTACCCTTCGTATGAACTTTAGATTGCAGAATTCTGACAGGGAATAGTTCAGAACTTTAAGTCTTTAGTTGCCTTAAAAACATTTTGCGTAGGAATCTCCCTGTTATTTTGAGTTAATTAGTTTCTATAGATTCACATTGACTTTATAGTTTAAGAGGGATTCGTTTAGAAATAACCAGCTACACAAGCATGTTGTATTGTGCGAAATTTGAGTCAGGGGATATTCCCCGTTTACCGATAGTGTTATGTAAAGAAGAGAATTTGAGTGTGAAATTACGTGTGTAATTTAATACTAAATGGTACATTAATTAAAATTTGCCTACTTTCCCGACTGCATCGAGTTTGGTACGATAGGCCCTATGTTATATGACGGTCAGTTGACCTCTTTAATTATCATCATTTTGCTTGTCTCCAAGTCGTAACGACTCTACTAACTACCAAGAAAGGTTTTACTCTATGGTTTTCACCTTTTATTCATTGCACCCTCTGGTAAAAAAAGTCATCATTCTAGGTGCATGTTAGGTCATAGACCCGTAATCATTGAGGGTTGTGGACCCAACAACGAAAAAGTGTATAGGTACAGGGTTGGCTAGGATCTCGCTTCAAAATCGATGATAACCGACGATCTCACTCAAACCTAAACCTCTATAATTAATTGGAAAAAATAAAAACGAGGTTTAAATAATAATAGTTTATAATTCACAATGAAATCTTCCTTACTTACAATCTCAAAAAAATCAAAATCAAAATTTTGGCATAAGAGTAAGAATTGAAAAGTGACGGAATGTGTTAGTTTATATACCCTATTTTTGGTATGCAAGTATGCATGCGTGCATTGATGAAGTAAATCAAATTCAAATTATTTTAATTCTAGAACATTTGATTTCTAATTTTTATCAATTTTGATGGCGATTTTTCAGTAAGAATTTTTGTATTAATTTTTGAAATTTTATTTATGAATTATTTTTTACTAAATATGCCTCCATGATGGATTTGGTCATTTCCATGCTAAATTTAATCTATTTCTTATTTTTAAATTGTTTTTGTAAATTCTTTTCTAAAATATTTATATTTTAAACTAAAATAGTTATTTTATTATAAATTTTATTGAGTCGTTTGGCGGCCATGATGGATTTCGCCATTTTTTCTGGATTGTTCTGGATTTTTATTCTAAATTTTGATATAATTTTTTTACGTAAGATTCTATGGAGATTTTCTTAAATTTTCTTTTCTAATTTTCACTAATCGCCTTTATTCGAATTTGTTTTTGTTGTTTTATGTCTTTCGGTTATATTTGAGTAAGTTTTCGTGTGATACTTCTTTCTTGTGTTTTATTTTACTTTTAATTTATATGTTTTATTTTGGGGTAAATTATCTCTCTATTATCATTGTTTACTTGATGTTTTTATATATTTTTATTTAAGTAAACTTATTGCTCTGTATGCGTGTTGGGTTTAGAAATGAGTTATAGCTCAACAGTATAATCATCTTCTATGCATTTTGAAAAGATATCTGGTTTAGCAAAAAGCAGCTTGATGGGTTTTCGAATAGTAGCTTGATACTTTTTGAATTGTATCACGTTCTGCTTTTTGATTATTAAAACAAAAAATAATAAAGTTTTTTTTATTAATATAAATATGTAAATATTGTTATAAATTAACTAAACTACACAGGCACTACACATTTAACAAATAAATTTAAGAAATATTGAAAACGCCCTCAAAACATATTTTTTTAATTTCAGTGGGTTTTTCCTTAAAATCGAAATTCTTTTGAATATTTAACTTGGGGTTAACGGTTCATGTTTCACTACTAATATGTCAACGAGTTAGGGCTTTTGGGCTATTTCAGAATATATTTAATATGAAGTTAGTAGCTGTTCCGTCATATATCGAAACAACATTTTTAGGATTTACTTTCGTTGTATATGAGAGAAGTTAATATTTTAGATATTACCGTCAACCCAAATAATGAGATGTGACCATTTGCCACCAATATGGATTATTGTGCATTCCCTCTTCCCCATTTTACTTTGAAAAGCCAAATTATTTATTTTCAAGTTCAAATTCTGACTATTGACATCTTCTGACCATAGTCAAAGCCCCCTTATCCGCAGACCATTTTTTACTATAAAACAATGGTGATAATGATTTTAAAGTGTAAAAATAGTTTTTCAGGTGAGAGAGTCTAAGAATTTTGACATTTTCCTTTTGCAAAAATATAGAAATTTTCTAGATGTACATTTTTGTGAAGCATAACATTTTGTTATCTTTTCAATAAGGTAGTTAAAAAATTAGAGTATTTGAAGTTACTTTTTGCCGAAAGTTTATATTCTTGGTCTCACAATTTGTCATGACTTTTCACAGATTTATTTATTTTTAAGTGTAAAACTGTGTTTTAAAATGTATATGACGTTTTCTTGTTATTTTGGTTAGAACATTCACGAAACTTGAACACTTATACATTATAGTACTAATTTTAGGTACATTAATGATTTTTATGCTGAGATTCATGCTTGGTACTTGATCATTTCCAAATGATTTACTCGACAAATGTTAACCACCTATACTCTGTTTGACTAGAACGGGTGTTTAAATATAATTTAATACATTATTATTCGATTTATTATTATTGTGAATATTTATTTACAATTAACCAATAAAATTCATCGAACTAACACTCGATAATCTAGAGACACACAAAGTCGTATTTCATTGGGCGAATAATTTCCGTTTCAAACTAATCTATTTGTCAATGCAATCGAGTTATATATAAAACTAGAATGATGACCATATAAACTAAAATGAAATATTTGTTCAAAATATTCGTTGGCTTTCTCATTATTATTCTTATTTTTTTTATAATATTCAGCTACTTCGTAAAATGGACAGATATAAAATTTATTCAAAAAATACGTATCAATAAAACAATTAAAAATCCATACGAGTCATATTTTCACTCTACAATGACTCCAATTCAAAAATCTGGAATGCTGAATTTATTATCTCTTTTCAAATCTCAAATGGACAAATTCAACATCACATTTTCTCTTTATGGTGGCTCTTTGATTGGAGTGGCGAGGCATCATGGATTTATTCCATGGGATGATGATATTGGTAAAGTTATTATTCATAATTATTATATTATACAAATAAAGTTTGATTTCTAAAAAATATTGACGTTAACATAGGATATATATGATTGTGGGTGAAACTGATTCCATGTCAAATTGAATAATATAATATAACCAAAATTTAGCAAAACGAAATGAAAAGAAGAAATATTTAAATTTATTTCTATTAAAAATATTAAAAGTAAAAATAAAATTAAAAAAAAATTTTTCAATTTTTTTAATATTTCTTAAATATTTCAATAAATACTTAAGTGCAAAATTGTGCAAAAATATAAAATCAATACTTTTGAATAAACTTTATATACCAGGGGTGGGCACGCATGAGGTCCTAGAGAGCCACATGGCTCATCAAAGAGCCGCACTTGCCCACCCCTGGTAAATAGTGTAGTGAGACATGTATTATTTAAATATTGCTTATAAAAAGAATCAAACAAGGTAGAATGTAATAAGGAAATATTAAATTTTGATTCTAAATACCGCCATCGAATGACACTATAAATTTTAATTCTGTTTACACCTATTTTGTGACACAGGTAAAAATGAACTAACCATGAAAATACAATTGCAACAAAAAATTTTTTTTTAAAAATTCAGTTGAAAAAATTTCAAAATAAAAAAATCGAATTCAATTTTCAAATTCAATTATCAAAGAGCCGCATGCGGCTCAAAGAGCCGCATTTGCCCACCGTTGTTATATACCATCTTGTAAAGAATTTTATGGCGAGTCTAATGATATAAATAATATAATGATATAAATATAAAAATGATATTGGTGGCTGAAATATTTAAAATAGTAATAATCGCTGTATTTATCATGGGTCACACATTTAATAGCAAAACACGATAGCAAAGGTTTATATTGTATTGCATAGATTAAAGGCATACTTTGCACTCTAAATCCATTTATTATTTATGGCCTAGACAATGTTAAAAGCTACGTATAGAAGAAAGACATTGGAATCGCGATTTGACACTAATCCAACCATGAGATTAAAACCTTTCTGCAATGAAAAGTTTAAAAAGAAAATTTTAAATATTTGAAGGGAAGGTGCGATAAGTCATTACGAGGTAACGAGATCAAATTGTTTTGAAGATGATCAAATTATGATACGGAAATATTGCGATTTGACTATGATTATGAGGCAATTTAGGATTGTGAATAAAAAAACAACAACGAATTCCAGGCAATATAAACTTTTATTGATCAGCACAATTAATTATCAGCTTACAATCACAAAAAAGATTCAATATTAAACAGTGATTATTGAAGGCTATTGCAACCCTTCGAAAGAACTTATTTTTTCAATAAAACTTGGAATTCATGACCACTTGACTACTTCATTCTAATTAATTAATTAAATTACTTATCCGATCAGACAATTGTTTCTCCAAAAGTTTCTTAATTTAATTTGTTTAATTCGTTTTCTGTTAATTCTGTTTTCTCGTATCCGTCTATTTTTTTTCGCGTGTCCTTGATCCAAGTTGTGTTTCACTTTTATGCTCTGCTATCTGATAGCACTGACAGATAAATACTGTGTTTTTTATTTCCATTTCTGCACATTATCTTGGGTCATCTCGAATTCCTCCATTATCTATGACAACTGTCGAGATATTTTCAAATTTCTTTTTGTTTATGTTTTCCAAAGTAAAATGTATTTGTTAATTTGAAACTCCCTTGTCTTATTTCATTGTTTAATTCTAATGATTTCTAAATTTTATTTTCAATTTCGAAGATAATGGGTTAACGATAAATTAGTTCAATAATTATTTTAAATAATGCAAATAATTATGGAGCAATTTGCTATTATAATTTCTAGATTTATTGGTATGGAGCTCATTCAAATCCCAGTTGATTACAGCATTGCGGGAATTAAACCAAACACACAACCTTATATCGTATGGAGGAAAAGATACTGGAAGATGGAAGTTCTACTCCCTTGACGGAAAAAGTTTTTCTCACACACCTTTCAAATATCCATATCTCGACATTTTCTTTTTAAAAGATTCAATGAAACAATGTTCAAAGTCGAAATCGAGCCATATTTCTTTAAGAAGAAGGACATGTTCCCATTGATTCTTCGAAATTTTGAATACCTCCTAATGCCGACACCTTGTGGCATGGATAATATCTTAGAAGATATATATAGTAGCATTAAAGAATGCAGAACTCCAACCTGGAATCATAGCACCGAACATGGCGTGAGTCTCGCCAAACAGAAGACAGTCAATTGTGATTTATTGAAACCATTTTATCCTTTCACGGAGAAAAAAGTCCATAAATTGAAAAATCAGTTTAGGATAGAAGAATCCCTGAAACTTGGCTCAGAGTTAATTCATATTGTTGAGTATTATGAACCCCTGAGATGTGTAGATAAATTATCTTATTTTAAGTCTCATTTATCAATAAAAAAGTTAAAATAATTGTCAACCTTTGATACATATTTCAGAGCCAATGCATAATCATAATTAATTGTGAAATAAAGTTAACAATTAATTTAAGTTTTGTGGAAAATTTTGTAAATTGAATAATTTTGATTTGATCAAGCGGTGACTTGTTTTTAAAGTCGATTTAATCAACGAAAAACTCTGAAAATTTGTGTAAAAACATTACAAATGGTTCAGTTCAATATTTGTGATTTGACCTATGTAAGAAATAAATTAAATAAATCTTAAATTAATTAATTAATTAAAATATTGTCTATTAATTAATTTAGAATTTCATAAGTATCGTATTCAAATAATAATTGTAAATATTATATTAATAATTTAAATGCAAGTATAATTATGATATAATTATATTACTTAAATTAATATAATGATAGTAAAATGGTTTTCTTGCTCAAGGTATTGTTGGCGTAAAAATATTGTTTAAATATTGTGAATAAGAATAAATATTTGAATTTCGAATCTTCAATTATTTTCAATAGATAATATTAATACTCGATCCACACAGTCTAACATTGGGACCACACTCCTGACTAATTTTGTGATGATATTCTGAAATTCATTGAAGAGATTGAGAGATTTTTAGAAAAACGTAAAATAGATTATTACAAATTCTATATTTTATTTGAGATACTCTTTAGTAAATATACATTTTAAAAACAATATTGCGTTTAAATTTTTAAATCTCAGACTGCTTCTTAGTTTCGATTTGATAATACCAGCTGTAGAGAAAACTTCTCTCAGTTCCTATTGAGGTAGGACCTATAGTTAAAAGTCCGTTGTATAAAATATTTAATTGATTTGTTCTTTTTTGAACGCATCTAAAAAAATCTTTTTCTACCAGCTGTGGATGATTCAGTAGAACCACAAGGCTTTCTTTAATTGAACAGATTGCTTCATGTGGCTGTTTTTGTAATTCATTTTCATCATTCGCACTGCCTTATTATCATCATTATCATCAACATTATCATCATTGTTAGCGTCGGTGTTATTGTCGTTATTATTATTATTGAGATTTACTGGATAAATTCTTTGCATAATATTTGCTGCTAAATCTTTAGCGAAACCTTTGAATGCATAATTGAAATATTCTNTTGCACTGCTTTATTATCATCATTATCATCAACATTATCATCATTGTTAGCGTCGGTGTTATTGTCGTTATTATTATTATTGAGATTTACTGGATAAATTCTTTGCATAATATTTGCTGCTAAATCTTTAGCGAAACCTTTGAATGCATAATTGAAATATTCTGTTGATCGCGGTATAGTTCCAGTATCAAGATATATAAGTAATGTAGTTAATGTTATTTTTGTTCGTTGGTTCATTTTTTTCTTTATTTCTATAAGTAATATATTACTTAAATCAGGGATGGCAAATAGGTTTTTATCAAAGTGCCAAAATAAACTAAATTTAAATTCAATTTTTTTCGCGTGCCCTCGTAACTTTTATTTGTTATATGTACCTATATATACATTTTTTATTCATTTTTTTATTCATTTCTTAATTCTTAATGAAACATATTAGGAGGTTCATTCTGTAAAACATTAAAATCAGTTTTTTTTGGATGTTTTCGCCAATAAAAGAATTAGAAGTTGATTATTTTGTTGTTGATTATCTAGAAGTCGATGTTTTGGGGGCGCGCCATATTATTTTAATGATTAACTTGATAATATCATTATTTAGATTAGTGAATCAAAAATTGTGACATAGGTGACATGGAAATATGATGAAAAAAAAAGCAAAAAGGAATGATGTCAAATATGAAAAATTAAAGAATTTATTGNTTTTTTTTGAAAATTTTAGATTCATTTAAAAAAACTTTTAAGTTTCGGAAAATTATTATGTTTTCCAGATGCGATATCTCTAGCAAAAATATCTAATTTAATTTCAAACCCCTTTATCAATCCAAACATAACTTCAATTGTTTTTCCTCGTCCTTGCAATTTTTTATTAAGAACGTTTAAATGTAATGTTACGTCGGTAAAAATCATTAATTTTGTTAACCATTCTGTATCATATAATTCTTTAAAACGATCCCTGTCGAATTCGTGTAAAAAAAGTCTTAAATCATTATCAATTCCTGTAGAAGAATTAAATAAATATTTATAAGCATCTTCAGTTCTCACGAGTGTTATATTATCTTTACTGAGGTTTTTAACTGCTACTTCAATACATTAAGTAAGTTCTGTAAGACTATCATGTATAGTTTGTATGCCTATTTCAACTAGTGTATGATTAATGCAATCCTTGAGTCATAAAATTGTCTAATCAAAGTAGTCACTGAATTTCACCGTGTTTTTGTATCTATTAGCAGGCGGATTTTTTTTATTTTCTTAATTCAAAACATATTCTTGCAATTTGTTATTTTTAGCTGAGGACTTTCGAAACATTTTGACTATTTTTTGTACTTTGTTAACTACAATATAAAGTTTTGTATTCAAGTCCACTAAACAATTTTCTTCTGTAATCTGTAAATTCAAATTGATATAATCAACTAACTTATTGTTATCCTTTTCATCATTAAATGAGCTATATCACAATTCACTATCACTGTCAATGTCAATTAATTCATTTACTAAACCAAAACTTTCTCCGCTATAAGTTTGTTTTGAAAAGTAAATACTTTAATCAAAATAATGATTACGGAAACAAAATTCGATTTGAAAATAATCATAACGGGGAAAAAAATTTTCGATATTGGGCGTGTTTAGAAATCGAACTCCGTATGCTGAATGCCCAAATGTGAGATTTTCTAAATGCCACAGACAAGGACATTTTCCATATCATTATTGGGATTGGCGATAAGATGGGAAATATCAGTACAAAAAATCGACATACCAAATGAGAATTAGCAATGCCCAAATGCCAAAGCCATTGCTCTAGAGGAGGTGACAGAATCATATCACTAAACGTATGCAATATTGTGAGCAAGAATTATTTATTTGTATATGAATGTTATCTGTATGTTTAATGATTATTTTTCCAATAATTTTTTGAATAATTATTTTTTCCAAAAACGTTAGAGGGGCATTACAAATCCATTGAAAAAGTATTTAAGAAAATAGAAAGAGTATGTTTAAAGATAAATTCGTCAAAATGTCAGGTCTTAAAAATGAAGTAGGTTTTATAGACTACATAATTAATAAAGATGAGTAGTGAGAGGTGAGAAGTATAAACCAAGCGAAATATCCCAGGATATGTAGTAATACGTAATATTTGTATGGGTAACGGGGTATTATGGTGTTACGTAATTCTATAAAGTTATGTAACTATATAGAAAATGATGTAATGATAAGTTGATTTATTTCAGAAATTTCAACAAAGTTGTAAAATATTTATCAAAATGTAACTAAAATAATAAAAAATATTGCAACAAAGTAATACATTATTTCGAAGACTGGCAAAAAATTCAAAAGAATATTGTAATAAATTGTGAAGTCTTTCAATAAATTACAACAAAGTAATAACATAATAAAATTTCAACAGTTGTAAAATATTTAAGCAAATTGTAGCAAGATTATAAAACTACGGCATCAAGGTAAGAAAATAATGAGGTGAATTGGAACAAATCAATAAAATTATCATCAAATTGCCACAAAGTAATAAATTAATACAACATTTTTAATTCTAGATCAAACCAGTTTAGAGAGAATTAATTGTCATATATATATATATATATTGATACATTAAAAAACTCGATAAAATTATTTCAACTAGAAAATTTTATAACAAAACATCTGTGAGTAACAAAAACAAAACATTCTGATCATACCAATTCGTAGAGAAATAACGTTCATCTATACATTGTTACAGTAAAAACTCGAGTAAATTATTTTTACTAGGTGAAAATGCAAAAAGTTTCGAGAAACATGTCTGTTGCGCACACTTAAAGAAATATAAAATATATAATCTAGCCATCGTATAAGGAATTAAATTCTACCTATAAATGATTTCATTGAAATTGTGATAGAACCGGTCTATCAGGCGGGAAATCATGTTCGAAATTTAGATATAGATATATAGAGTGGATAGTATTGTACCTTCCAGTCCGACAGAAATCCTCAACTCTCAAATCTTTTTTTGGCGAGTGAGACCCCCCCCCATAAAAGTCATAGTGTTATTTCATAGAGAATTTAATTTCAAGTATATTGATATAAAAAGATTTTATAAAAAAATGTAAATTTATGACGTAATCGATAATTAAAAAAAGTTTAAAATTAAAAAAAAGTAGGGGGGTCACCAAAAATTAAAAAAGTACTGAGAGTCAAGGATTCCTGTTGGGCTGGAGTGCCCAGCACTATGTAGTAGGTAGTATTGTGCACTCCAGAGCCAGTACCACACACTTTTTTAATGATAAATTACGTCATAATATAAATTTTGTTTAAATCGTAGATTACGTCTTCTATTTTCATTTTTTATAAAAACATTTTATGTCAATATACTTGAAATTTAATTATCTATCAAATGAGACTATGATGTAATTAAAATTATGAAATTTCATTTTTAGTGCACCATTTTTGAATTTACACATCTTTATAAACAACTTTAGATATTTTCATCCAAACAATATATAAATAGAATTTAAATCTCTACAAAATGACATCATTATTTATTTCAAATTCACATTCATAACACAATGCCTTTTTCAGTCACCTATTTAGATACACACATTTTAAACCCATCCTGCTATTACAAAATTATGTAAAAAGACATTAAAAATAAACATTTATTAAAATCCCAGAGAAATTCGAGAACTATCTAATCTCCAAATCGGTGATATGACATCTTTCTCATACTATTTTATATCCCTGTATGTTCAATTTCTTCAAATGCACCATGAAAACGGGAATTTCGATTGTGATGAATATATTTCCATTGTAACTTAGATTCTTATTGATTTTCCCCAACACTTTATTTACTGCAACAACATCTTCTTTTGTTATATGAGCTATGAAATGTGAATATTGTGACTTGATCAATTTGACTGCATTTGAGAATTTGTATAGAATTTCATTTACCAAGAAATATATCTCATCTTTAATTTAATTTAAAAAGAATTTAATGATAAATTTGACGGAGTAAGTGTTAAGTCGTTTTATAATATATACTCTGAGTTTATCCGACAAGATATTTTGCGCCCTTATGGGTACTGATCGTAAGGGTACTTGTCTTCAGTTTTAATCCTTTTATTAAGTCAAATTTGGTTGGAATCAATGAAGAATTATGATCAATCAATGAATAAATATAATCTTTAGTTAGGTATTTGATGGTAAATGGGGTGAAATATTTTGTTGATTTGTAGAAAATATTGAATTTAGTAAATTTTGATCTTTTGGGGATGCTCTTATTATATATATTTAGCTAATAAACTATTTCATAGATGTATGTTGGGTGGCGATAACAGTTAATGAAAATTTCAATTTTTGAAGATTTTTCATATTTTTTAAGGGTTTTAAAAGAATTGATATATTAAAGGGTTATATGACCTCAAGTTGTTGGAATTTCATGAATATTTGGAGAAATTTAGGGATATAGTCGGTTTGATATAAATAGGGTGTAGAATTATTTGGCGAGGGGTCGGTTAATGTGGGAATATTCTACGGGGGATATATTCGGTTAAAAATGAATTGTACAGTAATATTTATTTTAAATTTCGAGTAGAGTGATTAGAACAAAAATTTAATTATTTTTAATTATAACTGTTTTATCAATTGAATTTATAAATTATTTGGGGTTAATGTCTAATTTAATTTACTGGATTTTAGATGTTTTATAGTGAAATATTTGTGATCTTTAGACAATTAAAGTTAAAGGGATTAGAATTATAGTTATTTAAATGGATTTTAATAAATCTTATTAGTTAGATATTATGATATTATGATCTTTTACAAATACTAATCTTTAAAGATGGATAGATATTTCAAGGAGATTTGATGCTTTTTAGATGATTTTAGTGGAGAGTTTACTTGGATATAAAAATAAAAATGGTAACATATAGTCATTTAAATGAATTTACTGGCTTATATCAGTGTAGATTGACGACTTTGATAATTTGTAATGAATTTATACTGAATTTTCTGAATAATTTGAGCAATCAGTCAATCAATTTGAATATACATGTGATAAATTACTTTTAAAAAATCATTAAAATTACTTTATTTCAATTAATTAATAACGTGAATGATTAGTATTTAAGATAAATATTTGCTGGATTATTAATGACTAGAATTTCAAGTTCTTTCTTGTCCATTAATTGAATTTTTTATGATCTTTATTTACTATGTTTTGAATAATTTAAATGTTTACATGTTATTTTTCAATTATTTCCTCAATTTTACCTAGTTATTGAAAATCTTACAAGTACTGGCACCTTGAATTCAGTCAATCAGTTACATTTTTATTATTATTAATATTTGTTTTTATTAAATGATTATCATTTTCTTCAATGAAGAAGAATTTTCTCTTAAAGATCAATCTATTTGTTAACACCTGGTTGTAAGTGCTTAATACGTGGTAGTTAGTATGTGGTTGTTAGTAGATAGTTGTTAGTACTTGGTCGGTGATTGAATTTAGGATGGTACTTAGTAGATGGTTATCGGTACATGATAGTTGGTACTTGGTAAATAGTTGTTAGTACCTAGTTGGTAACAAGTTGTTGGTACTTGGTAGCAGGTTGTTGGTATCTAGTTGTAGGTATCCTGTTGTTGTTGATATCTTGTACTATGTAGACGGTATCTAGTTTTGAGTGACTTATTGTAAGTTCTTGGTTGTTAGTACTTAGTTGGTAACCGATTGTTGATAGTTAGTAAATTTAATAAAATATACTGCCGTAGGAGAGCTGATGACGAGCATGGTATGGCACAAGATCAGTTTTGTAAATTAAAAATGAATATAAATAAGAGATTTGATAAAAATTAGTCATCTAGATTACATCAAGGTGATGCTATAATTATTAATGATTTATATCAGAAAGCAAATAAAGAGAAAGATTTTAATAATTTATTTACAAAAACCAGTAGACAAAAGCCATTAACGGTAATTTTTATAACACAAAATTTATTTCATCAAGGAGGAAGTCATCGAACGCGTAGTTTGAATGTAGTTTGATTATTTTCGCAACTATAATTGATTTTCTCGCAAGGCATGCTTGTCCTATTGATAGAAAATATTTAATAAATCTTTCTAAGATAGTAGGTAGTTAGTGGCTCCCTGCAGCATGCACCCCACGAGAAAGTGGTCTGCTGCAGTAATTTTTTGGCTGCAGGGAGCCACTCATATTTTTTTCAATACAATTAGATAAGCCCTATAGAGAAAAGGCCACTACTGCAGGGAGCCACACATATTTTTTTTCAATACAAATAGATAGGCCCTATAGAAAAAAGGCCAGGATTTTCAGACTATAGTGACTGGGTCTCCTTGGTCCTGGGATTTTCAATAGTAAAAGGTGGTCTAAACTAAAAAAATGTGGTAAATTTTTGAAATACGGTAAATTATGGTCAAAAATTTTAAATTAAAGTTAATTAATGTTTAAATTTTGAAATTAAGTAATCAATGGTTAAAAATTTTAAATTAAAGTAATAATTTTTAAATTTATTAACAAAAAGTTGAAATAATAGTTGGTGTTTGAGAATTAAAATTTTTATGAAATAATTTTTAAAGTTAATTTTTTAATAATAATAATAATAATAATAATAATAATAATAATAATAATAATAATAATAATAATAATAATAAATAATAATAATAATAATAATAATAATAATAATAATAATAATAATAATAATAATAATAATAGTAGTAATAATATTTCAACTAATACTATACAACACATAAAAAATAACTACAAAAGTAAAGATATAAAATTTATTCAATAAGTTCATCATCATTAGAGAAAATGACATCATCAATGTGAATTTCTCCATCAATTTTTCCAAAGGTTTCTCCATCATTTAATTAGTTTAATCTCACATGCCCATATGCAAAACTAACATTTTCCCCATCCAAACTCTTTTGTCATCTGTATTTGTAAGTGCTATTTTAGTATTTTTTATTGTATAAATTTAGTGATTTTTGCTTGTTATTTTTGTTTTCTGTATTGCAAAAATTTGTTTAGTGTTATAACAATTCAGGTATGACTAATGTTTTATGTCACTACTTTCAATGTTACTCCTTTAGCCTTTTTTGTTTCATCATCACCTAGCAAGCTATAACATTTAGGCCTAAGAAAATCCCATTACTTAAATTTAAGACCTTTATTCTCGTCTTTGAATTTTCCAATGACATAATCAAGGTTCTTACTACATAAGAAATGACAAGTATCGTAATTAGACGTGTCTAACAAATTATCACGGATCATTGATGGTAAAAGAACATCAAGTTTACATTTAATAACTTCAAGGAAAGAAGAGTTCGTATCACCTGAAACAATATTAATTTTACAACTAAACTCATTACGGTATTTTTCTAAATCGTTATATTGCAGTTCATACATTCTAAGTTTAGATAGATCAAGTACAGATTGTCCAATGTAACTTGGTCTATCTAAACATATAGAATCAGGATTTAACAATGCACCTATTAAATCGTCATCGATTTTAATTGATTTTTTAAATGAAGGTTTTAAAGTATACTTGACTAATTTACTATTTGTTGTGCAAAGACGCAGATTCATCCTTTTTTAAAGATTTTCAACAGTTTTACCATACAAACTGTTATTTAACAATTTATAATAATTGTTTTCTAAATTACTTTTACTTTTAGCTCTTAATTTAGTATTGGTGTCAATGTATTTTTTAAAACTATGATTGCTTAAACCTTAGAGCCCTATTTACGTGTGTAACTTTAACACCAAGAGCCAAGTATAATTTTAATAATCACATAATTAGATTTTGGAAGATGTTTTAATAACAATTTTTCAACCTTTGACCGAACAGGTTTCATTTTTTCAGCAGCAACAGGGAAATCATCCAACTTATCGTGAAGCTCAGAAGGAATTACAAGATCAACTTCAAGTGTGTATCCATAAGACAAAGATTCAAGATTTAAATTCACACATTCATCCAATATTAAGTCAAATCCATCAAGAACCCAACTAAATTCGCCACAAGGTAATGGTTGACTTAAAGCCCAACCGTAAATATTATTAATATCAATATAAAGCAGCTCGGTGTTTTCGTCAGTTTTTACATAATGTTTATTTACAAAAGTAAGACCTCCTCTTATTCTACCCTATAAAAGCTAAACATTTCGTTTTCAGTTATCAATTCAATCGGTTCATCTAATGACATTAAAGAAGAAAATCACCACATACCAGGAATTCCAAATTAATTCAACGGTTCTAACCTATTGTGAGCAATAGATTTCAAACGAAATTGCTGGAAGAAATCAGCCAAAAGAAAATAATCAAGTTTTAAGTGTATCGTCATATAGTCTAATAAATAGTTTCAACCCAAATCTCCTGAGCTTTTCATATTCGAGTTCAGTGACACCTTTCCAGATCGGTGGTAACTCATAAGTAGTTTGATGAATATCTAAAGATGTAGCAAAATTGTAAGGTAAGATTCCTTTTTCAGAAACAATAGTACCAGTAAAAACAGAATTAGTTAAAGGTAAAGTATCAAAGTTTTGACGGCTTTAGCTAAAGATCCATTTAGAAATTGATAAGAATCAATGAATCTTAAACTAATTTTTCGTAAATGAACTATCAAAGAAATAAATAGTCCAATAAAAAATCCCAATTCTTAAATTTATTTAAACCATATTTAAGGATATGATGCATATCGTATCCTTTCAGGTTATGAAATACGATAGGTAAAATTTTATTTATTTTTCTATTAATGTTGCACGTGCTACAAGCAGCACCCAAATATTTCCCCGTAAAATGATCGTGATCTCTAACAGGATCCAATATGCTTTTCATACAAAGGTAACAAATAGTAGCACTATCAAATTGCTGTTGCTCAATATTACTCAAATTTTTAATAGGTTTCCTACCCATTTTATAATAATAAGGAAGTACTTTGTTTAATGCTATATCCTCTACAGTACTTAAAAAAAGTTTTGACGCAATCTAAACCTATGAACTGTCCATAAGATCCATCGAAATTATTTATTAGTAAAAGACCGGCAGATATTATTATATGTCGCTGAAAATGGATATTGTATGAAGGTAAAACAGCCTCAAAATTGGCATAAATTACAAACGGAGGAGTTACTGTTTTTGACCATTCAGTAAACTGTATTAATTTATTTTCAGGGAATGTGTAAAGAGTGGTTCCTAATTGATTTCTTTTAAACATTATTTCATGTTTATCCAACGACAGTTTATTTTTAAATCCGTTCAAACATCGTTGACACCATAAAGAACGTATTCGTGTATTACATCTAGTGTTTATCCTACAACTTATTAATCTATTTAAATGGAAATTATTTCCTTTTTTAATAATAATAAATTAATTGTTTTTCCTTCTAAATTTTGATCTGTGTATTATATCCAAATGTGGATGTTTTAAAACATAATTTTCATTTATCTTTCTAGAATCATCATATGTCAATATATTAATTATTAAACCTCTATTTATAGACTCAAATTTTCTAATATCTTTCAATTTCATTGGCAAATCTATGTTGTTATAATTTAATTCTTTTAAAAAAGCTATGTAACTACTTACTTTATTTTCAGTACCACAAGTAATGTATTTTTTTTAAATAGCTAAAATGCTATATAGATAACATAAATCACCATTGTTCTTTAATTAATTAAACATTTTTTATTTTTAGATAAGAAGGCGTTTCTATATAACTTCTACCACTTAACCTACTTATTCTACTTATTTTAGTTATTTTGAAATGGATTTCTGTTATATTATTGATTAACCAGCTACTTTCTAATTCTGTTATACTTGCGATTTTTTTGTTTAATGACCTTATTCCTTCGTCGAAAAAAGTTGCGGTTAGAGGTTTTGCATTATTTGAGATATTAACTTTCATTTCACCGTCTGGATAACAGAAATAGTGTTTTTGGCCAACTAATATCAAATTTATTTGGTGGATTGCTACCTCTAGATTTTAGATCAGATCCGTCAGATTACATATTTTCAAATCAAAGTTTCGACAATTTTGTAACGAGAATTATGAAAGTAGTGTTAATAGTACTCACTCCAACACAACCACCCCACATTTATACCTCTATTTCACATATTTCCTCCATTTAGGCACTATATTTTGACTTTTGTTCATTTCAAAACCTACACACCTTTTATACCTCTATTTTTCTTACTTTCATACTTTCAAGCACTATATTTTAACATTTATTCGTTCTAAAAAATCTAAAGAATTTAACGCTATAAAAACAAAACAAGAAGAAAAAAGCTAGGAAACGATGAAATTATAGTGCAATATATGGGGAAAAGGTGTGTTGGAGTGACTACTATTAACACTACTATAGATGTCTTGATGTTATAAGGATTTAATGTTATAAGGATTTAATGTTATAAGGACTAAAGTCGCGCATACATGTTGCTATGGTTACCTCTCCAACATGTCTTGTGCATGGTTACGAGCTATATTTGGGGAAAATAAAAAATAAAAAATAAAATAAATAAAAACCGGGTATCCAACCAAAAAAAATTTTTTTAAAAATGAATCATTGTGAAGTTTGTAATAAAACTTTTAAAACTAAAAGCGCATTAACTTCTCACAAGAAGTCAAAAGACCATTTAATAAGAGCAGACATGTTAGATGACACTAATTCCAAAACCTGTTCTAAATGTAAGGTTAGATATTTATTTTCTGGATACAAGAAACATTTTAAAAACTGTATTGGAGTTCCTAAAATTAGAGAAGTATTTGAATGCCCCACATGTGGAAAAAAGATGAAGATAAAATCTTTTTACTTAAGACATGTAGAAGAATGTTGTCCCAAGGTAGACTCTGATTCAAATTCAATGAATGAAAAAGCTGAAAAATTAGAGTTTAATTGGGATGGCTTCAATTTCATCGATGTAATTGAGGAAGTAAAAAACGCACCCGCATCAATCACTCAATATGTAAAAGGAAATAAAGTAAGAATATTATCTTCAATGGATAAAGCTATAGAAAAATTTGGTAGATCAAGATTTAATGTTATTAAAATGAAAAAATCAGTAATTGCAAGATATTGGAGAGGTGGGGATTCAAACACTCAACCTCTAGATGTAAGAATTGAAACCTCTTATAAACATTTATTTTCTACAAAAGGAGGAAATAAAATTATTAATGATACAGCTAAAGAATTGGAAAAAGCAATGGAACAGGTGGAACAAGAACTGGGAGAATCTAATTTAGTATTCCACTCTTTTCTATCTATGGAAATTGAATATTGGAGAGCAGCACCACCAAATCCTAAATCTTTTATTCATACACCATTCAAGTCCAACTATGTTGTAAATGTAAAGAATGTTGATGAGAAATGTTTTCAATGGTCAATCCTAGCTCATTTACACCCTCAAGCAAGGAATTCAGATAGAGTTTCAAAATATAAAGAATATGAAAATGAATTAATTTATCCAAAAGATTTTAAACACCCAATGAAAATTGAAGACATTTCAGAATTTGAAAAATTAAACAATCTTAAAATTAATGTTTATCAATTCATTCCAACTAAAACAAAAACTAGAAAAAATAAAAACTATAAACAGATTATTCCTATTTATATCTCTAACATGACCCTGCTTGTCCCAGAAGATGAAAATAGAGAAATAAATCTTTTAATATTACAAGAAGATATGCCAGAAGAAGATTTTGATGATGAAGGGGAAATGGCTGAATATGGAGAAGATGTTCAAACCATTCATCCGAGGGAAAGGGAGAGGGCACAAGGCACGGAGGGAGAGAGGGCCACGAGGGAGGACATGGGAGAAGAGGGCATAGAGAAAAAACTTCATTATATTCTAATAAAAAATTTTCAAAAATTTATGAGTGGAAATACTTTCATTCATGGAGGGATATGTTGTAAAAGATGTCTATATCATTCAAGTTCAAAACTTGCTGCTATTAAACATGAGAGACTCTGTTGTATGAATCAACCTGCTTTAATAAAAATGCCATTGAAGAAAAATGCTAATATGAGATTTAAAAATTATTCCAAATTATTAGAAACATTAGGAGTAGTTTATTGTGATTTTGAAGCCATAAACATAAAACAAAGACGTGTAATGACAAACACTGTAAAATTAACAAAACAATTACCCTCTGCATATAAATTATTTTACAAAAGTAATTATCCTGAACTCATAGAATCTAGAGAATATGTATTTAGAGGAAATTCAGAAGAAGAAACTCTAGATCATTTTGTTAAAGATATAAATAATCTAGAACATGAACTGTTTAATATATTAAAAACAAACTTTCCTATAGATTTTTCAGAACAACAAGAGCAAGAGTTTCGAAATGCAACACACTGTTGGATGTGTAAACAACAGTTTGAGAATTCAATTACAGAGAATTCAATTACAGAGGATGTAGAGTCTTTAAGATCTCTGAATGAGAATTCAATTACAGATGAGGATACAGATGAGGAAGAAACATGATTACTTAATATAGAGTTAAATAATATAGAGTTAAATAATATAGAATTGAATACTCACGAGGATAAAGTTCCTGATCATGATCATTTTAAAAGAGAAAATAATTATAGAGGAGCAGCTCATAAAAAGTGTAATGTAAATTGTAGAAAACCTAAATTTATTCCAGTCATATTCCATAATCTTTTTGGTTATGATATCCATCTGTTTATAAAACATTTAGCAGCAAATGCTAAAAACTCTTTCAAAGTTATCGGCTTAACAAAGGAAAAATATAAATGTGTTCAATATGGATGCTTCAAATTTTTGGACTCGTTAAACTTTCTTGGCATGTCTCTAGATGGGATAGCTAAAAACATGAATTCTGAGGATTTTAAATATACAAAAGAATATCTAAAGAAAAATAATATTCCATTAGAGGAGTATAATACATGCTTAGCAAAAGGTGTCTATCCATATGATTACATAGATTCATTTGAGAAATATAATGAAACAGAATTGCCTCCTCAAGAAGATTTCTTTTCAATCTTAACTCAATCAGGAATATCAGATCAAGAATATCAGAGAGCAAATAAAATGTGGCTCTTGTTCAACTGTAAAAACCTAGGAGAATACACAGATGTATATTTATCCTTGGATGTTTATATCCTAGCCGATTGTTTCGAGACATTTTCAAAAGCTTTTGAATTAAAACCTTATAATTATATAACTGCTCCCTCTCTAGCTTGGGATATATTATTATATACTATATGGACTGATGAGGAGGTCACGAGGGAGAGGGTCACGAGGGAGAGGGTTACGAGGGAGAGGGTCACGAGGGAGAGGGATAAAATTATTGAACTATTAGTTGATCTTGACATGTTTAATTTATATAAACATAATATCCGAGGAGGTATTTCTACAGTTCAAGGAAATAGAGAAATAAATGCAAATAATTTTATGGTATTTTTTCCTAAATTCTTTAAAGATCCTAATGCTTTATATATGGATATAACTGATCCAGATGATCTCAAGGAAATAATGGAAGGTATTTCTAATCCTTCTGAAATAATGTATATAGATGCAACAGCTTTATACGCAGGAGTAATGACTCAATACCTTCCAATTGGTAAGTTCACCTGGGTGAATACAACTAACGTGGATAAAACTGAGGAATTAATTCAAGAAATATTAAAAACCCCAAAAGATTCAGAATATGGATATGTGATTGAATGCGACCTCGACTATCCTGATGAAATAAAATCAAGAACTAGGTACTTTCCATTTGCTCCTGTAAGAAGAAAGATCACACCAGATGAACTTTCAGATTGGCAGATCACCCAAGATAGAAATCCATGTGTAAAACTTTTATGTGATCAAACTGATAAAACTTATTATCTTTGTCATTATCGCTTACTCCAGTTTTATCTATCACATGGAATGGTTTTAAAAAAGGTACACAATATTATTAAATTCAGACAAGCTCCTTTTATGAAAAAATTCATCGAGGGAAATATCTTAAAGAGAAATGCAGCAAAGAGAGCTGGAAATGCATTTCTCGATATGATTTATAAACTTTTAAACAATGCAGTCTTTGGAAAGACCATGGAGAATATTGATAAATATACCCGAGTAGAACTTTTAACAAATACACCCGAGGATCTTAATAAATATAATAGAATAATTGGAAAACCAACATTCAAAAATGCAGAAATATTCTCTAGCAGTCTTGTAGCCATTGAGATTAAAAACTCTGTAAAAACTTATAACAAACCAATCTTTATCGGCTTTTCAATTTTAGAACTCTCTAAGCTTCAAATGTATGAGACTTATTATGATGTCCTAGTACCTCATTTTAAAGATGGAATATCAATGCATGCTATGGATACCGATAGTATGTTTTTAAAAATTCATAGTGAAAATTTAAAAAAGGAAATCTCTGAAAGCCAAGTGCTTTCAAAATTAATAAACAACTCTGGAGAATTATTTACTTTTAAAGATGAAAAGCCAAATACTCCAATAACTGAAGGAGTATTTATTAGGCCAAAACAATATTCCCTTGAAATGAAAGACAAACCAAAGATGGAAGAGCATACAATAAAAATCATAATAGAGGAGGGGGAGGGCACAAGAGAGTTTGATCACACATTTGAATATCCTGTATTCCCAAAGCAATTACTGAAAACATATAAAGAAAATAAAAGCAAAGGAATTCAAAAATCAGTATCAAAGACCTTTACACATCAAGACTATAAAGATTCATTAAATAAAGATTATAAAAATAAAATTGCTAAAACCCATCACCTTAAATCAGAGAAACATAACATGTATCTTGAAGAGTGTAACAAGATTGCTATAACAAACTATGATGACAAAAGATTTATACTTTCAGACTTGAAGACAACTATTCCAATTGGAAATGATTTAATCCCTATAATAAAAAATCTTGATAAAATAAACAAAGTTTATGGTCTAGAGATTACAGATGTTCAACTTGCTAAAGTAGAAATTCAATATCCCATTAACCCTCACCCTCCTATATTAATCCAAAAACCATTATTTAATCAAGTACAAAATATAAAACCTATAGAACTTAAATATTTTAATACTGATCCAGAATATATCCAAGGACTAACACCAGAAGATTTTAAATCTCATAGATTAATGTTAAAAGATATTATTACTGTAGACACTCCTAAGAATCAATTACGATTGATTGACTGCTTTTGACTGAAATAATCCTTTTATAAATGTCAATCAATTTAAGATATTCATTAGCAGAGAAAATAATTCAAAATATTAATAATCTACATGATGTACAGGATGAAATAATTCAAGATAATAACTTTAAAACAAATTTTTATATAATCATCATATTAATTCTTTTATCTATTCTTATATTTCAAGGATTCAAGGATTATATAAAAAAAGGTTTATTTAAGATGTTTTATAGGTTTGCGTAATATTTTCTCAAATTGTTTTTTCATTTCTTGATTACGAGCTTCATTAGTACTAGTTATAATTTTATGTTTTTCATACATTGATTCTATATAAGCTTTATCAATTAATTTTGCACTTGATAATAAATAATCATTTTCTTCTCTTAATACTTTATTCTCTAATCCAAGATCAATCATGTTATCCATTACTCGATTTAAAATTTCTTGTTGTGCAACTTGATAAACAACAGCTCTTCTACCATAATCAATTTGAGTCCCCATGCTTTTATTATTAAAATCTGTTAAATTTTTTAAACATTCATTTTTTATTTCAGGTTCATTATTAATTACTTCAATGACTTTGTTATAATCCATTTATATATATAAAAAAATCTTCATTAGCATTAACATTAAATTCTTATCTCCCAAGAATTTCAGCCAATTGATTTTTACTTATTTCTTCACTAGTTTGATTCCCTGAAGTTTGATTCCCTGAAGTTTGATTCCCTGAAGTTTGATTCCCTGAAGTTTGATTCCCTGAAGTTTGATTCCCTGAAGTTTGATTCCCTAAAGTCCCACCAGCTAAATATTCTCTACTAATATTTTTAATCATAGGAGTTAAATTCATACTTGATTTTCCTTCTCCCATGTCCCTCTCCTCCCTTTTCTTTCTAGATTTTTTAATATCATTATGTCTATATGGAGAAGGAATTCCTAAATCTTTTCTAATTCTTCTCATTGTTGAATCTGAAGTGCCTAACATTTTACAAATTTTTCCTTGAGAAAGATTGGGATTTTCACTTTTAATTTTTAAAAAATTCATAGTCCTATCAATTAATAAAAATTGATTCATCTTTGAAGTATCAATTAATGAATATTCAATATATTTTTTTCTAAAATCTTCCATTTTTTATAATATAAAATTCTTATTCCTTTAACCATTTCTCTCTTCTATCTTTTTTCGTTATCCTTTCATGACTATCTCTTTGTCCTTCCATCATCTTCCCTTCCCTTTTCAATCTTATAACCTCATTTTTAATATCTTGTATTATTTGATTTGATTTCATTATTTCATCATCAGTTAAGATTCCATCTTCCAAAGCTTTCATCTGAAATAAATATAATTTAGAGATTCCTAATTCTATTGATAAACAAACTTCACGATATAAACTTTTCTTTTTAGAAGTATAAGATAATGAAACTATTTCAGTCAAGAAACCATCAGCTACAGAAATACTTCCAAGTATTACAGTGCTATTGTTAAAACAGGAAGTGTCACAGGTAAAATAATTGTAAGGATTGCAGATGTAAATCCTAAAGAATAACCTATAATTTTTAAAACTGTATTTCCTTTATTCCATCTTTTTTTAACCTTTTTATAATGTTTTAATAAATCTTTTAAATGAAGACTTTCTGATTTGAATTCTTTTACTCTCATAATTTAAAGTTCTGTGGGAGAGGAAGGCATGGAAGAAGAGGGAAGGGTTGGGCCTTCAGTATAATATCCTGGGAATCCAACTCCTGGGAATCCAACTCCTGATGATCTCAACATTGGATAAATTTTTTCTTCTCTTACTTCTTTGTCCATTTTATTAATTAAAAAAAATAAGATTTTATTATCTGGCACCAATACCCGCATATCAAAAGAAGCTCTTGTTGAGAGAATGTCTTTATACAACTCTATCAATGCTTTACAAACTTCATTAGGATCAACCTTTTTTTCATAAAATATTAAATCTATATACTGTACAAGTGTGCTTTTAAAAATAATATTCTTACTTTTAACTTTGTATGTTTCATGTGAAACACTGTTATTAATCCAATGTCCATGTGCTAAATCATAACCTGCCATTATAACATCGCCTTTTTCAAACTTAGTATTATAATCACATTTCACAAACCATTTCATTCTTTCATTATCATCATCAAATAAAAGGAAATAAGGATCAATAATCTTTACAACCATAAAAACACTCCATTCTTTACTATTTGTTGTTATTAAACTTGGCTCTATAAAATGTTTATATGTATCGGGAAGTAGTGTTTTATTCTGAGGTAATTCAGCAGCTCTTTTTCTAATACTATGTGTAGTGTTAATATGTGTTCCATGAGACTCTAAATTTGAAATTCTTTTATTAAATGATGTAATCATCTCATTTATTATATTATATATTGTATTAAATTTAGTATTCATAATTTGTTTATCTTTAGAGATTAACAAGCTTTGTAATTTGTCAAATTTATCATTAAATCGTTGTTCAATATTATTAAGCTTTGATGTTAATGAACTTTCAATTCTTGTTGTTGTTAAATCAGTATATTTTTTATTAACTGCATCAGCTTCATCAGTTGGAAAAGATAATTCTTTTATCTTGTGATTATTTAAAATTAAATCTCCTTTCATTGAATCTCCTCTTTCATTAATAAATCTTTTTTCTGTAAGAGATATAACATCTTCATCTTTTAATCCTTCATCATATAATCCATATTTATTCATTTTTATAGCGTTAAATTCTTATAGTACAAGTTTAAACCTGTTTCAAATGTAAACACATTGAAATCTTTTCTCCATTAAAATCAATTAAATTCTCGTTTTCATCAACAATTCTAAAACTAATATCCATTATATTTTTTCTACATAAAGGTAAATAATTTGGAGGATTCATTCTTTCAATTATTTTATATCCAACTCGTACAGTATTAGAAGGAAAGGAATATAAAATATTTGCATGTTTACCATTATTATATGATCCCATTATACAATCACATGTGATATTTATAGAATTTGTATTTGTTATTTGTATAATATTTTTAGATTTAATAATTATTCGAGGTGATGTGGTTGGTGGTGGGTATTCTTTAACTTCAAAACCTAAAATAGTATGAAAGAAACTAGAAGCAACAATATTGAGTCCATCATTCATTAAAGTTAATATACATTTTGAAGTTTGTACATCTACTTTTATTTCTACATCTCCATTTGTTTCTTTAAGAATTGTTTTGGCCAAATCTGTTATTTCATATGCTCCAGGTATGATTGATATAGTGGATGGAAGACCATTTGGTTTATGCATAATAAATTTATTATTATTATTATTTATATTAAAAATAGTATTAAAACATGAAAACCACAAGAGTCCTAATTCATAATTTAAGTCTTGATCTAAATTTATTGAATCTTCAAAATTTATAGTAAAATCTGATTCTTTAGAGTTTATTAATAAACTTCTTGAATATTTATGTGACATTATGTTTGCCATTTTTTTTAAATAATCCTCTTGCTTGTGCTCCATTTTCATAGAAGCAATTTCATAAAAGAGATTTTAAATCATTATAAACTTCTTGAATTATATCCTTAAACTCTCCTATACCCTGCTTGTCCCTTCCTCCCCCCTTATTCAATCGATATAAAACATATAAACACAACACTCCACATATTTTAGTATTCCAAGGTTGAACTTGTAAGGAATTAAAAGTGTAATGCTTGCCACTCCCTTCATTTAGATAGTCTTCAACTTCTTTAGTAGGTTTAATACCAAAAGAGTCAAAGTATATCCCTCCCTTACTAGTTAAATCGCCTATCCCTCCCTTATATATACAAACCCAATGAGATCCTTTTTCATCCGAGTCTTGATAATTGATTATTATATTGCTTGCATTCTTGATTTTATATAATTCATCATTCATTAATATTTTTATTTTTAAATTTAAATAATCTGCATAATCTTTTAAATCAAAATTTGTTTTTGTATTTATTCCAAATGTTTTTAAAAAATCTAATACGGAGGTCATTTTATATTTTATAACTTTGTATTAATTAAACTTTGTATACTTGATAAATTTATCTTCTGAAATCATTCCTTGTTTTGACAATTGTTTAGAAATCCTTAAAATATCAGAATCTAAATTATTATGTCCTGCTTTCCTTGCAGATAAAAGTCTTCTTAATTCAATAAAAAGGTTTATAGGATTTCCCATAACCCTTTCCTCCGTGTCCTTGTGCCCCTTCTCCTTCCGCTCCGTCGCCCTCACGTATGCCCTCTCCTTCTGTGACAATATAACCCCTTTCATTTCTATTTAAATAATTCTTTAAATCTTGAATGTATTTTGATTTAGCACTAGCTTTTATTGATCTTATAAAATTTAAATATTTTTCAATTTCCAGAAGATATGTGGGACTTTGTCCATCTGAAGGATATCCACAAAGTAATCTATAAAAGTCATCTGTAAATTCAAAGTCTAGGTATTCATTATTATAAACATTTTGTGAATGAATATGTGATTTATTTTCTGAAGTTGTATACAAAGTAAAGTTTTGTTTATTAATTGTTATTATTGTATATCCTTCAGTATTAATATTAAATGAGGGTTTAATTGAATCGCTTAAATCTTCATTAATTTTAGGATTAACTTTAAGAGGTTTTGTTTTAAAAAACATTTCTTCTTCTTTCACATCAGAGGTTCTTCTACGTTTTCTTTGATTCCTTTCTTTATCCTTTTTCCACTCTAATTCTTTTTGTTTTTCAAACTCCAACTCTTTAGGTAACTCTTTAGGTTTTAATCCCTCTATAGCTTTAATTGTTGGCTCTTGTTGTTGTTGGATTACCTCATTTAATATTCTAGATTCAGTATTTTGAATTAAATCTTTTTTATTATATTTATCTTGTTCAGATTGTAATTTTTTTAAAAGTGCTAATCTTTCTTCATATACCATTTTAATGGTATTAAAAATCAATCATTTTGGAGAGGGTCCGTTGGAAGGAAAGGGTTTCAAATACAATCCTTTGCCATTTTTAATTTTACAAATACATCCATTCTTTAAAGATTTACATATTTTTTTTAAATCTTCTTTATCTTTGAAAGATAAAGATTCAGATGTAGAAATTTGATTTTTTAAAAAATCATTTAAACCTCTACCTTTATAAGGATCAAGATAGAGACCCTTTCCAACGGACACTCCCCCTTTAGCTTGCCCTACCTTCTTCATTGAATCGATTTCAGTTTGTAGTTTTTCTTTTTCTAGGTCTGTCTTTTGAGATTCTTTAGCTTTTTGAACTGTAGTTGCAATTCCTCCAGCTAATCCAGCAGCACCTGATAGTCCGGCAATGATTGCAGGTATTAAAGTCAACAAGGGTAGAATCCCTCCCTCGTGTTCTTTTACTTGTTCACGAACCCTTTCTTTTACATGTTTTCCAATAAAATATTTTTTACCAAATATTACTACTGATTTATTCTTGTCTGAATTTATTAATTCTCGCAAAGATTCCTCTGTAGGATTCTTCTCTGTCATTTTATAATAAATAAAAATGGATATTTGGAAACCAATTTTAAATAGACATAAATCTAAATTTAATAATAAAGTATTTCCTGATAATTTTAGATGCTTAATTATTGGATCTTCTGGATGTGGAAAGAATGTTCTTCTTATGAGAATGTTATTAGAGGATTTTTTGGATTATAATAATTTAATCTTTTATTCTACAACCATTAACCAACCGGAATTACAACTTTTGAAATGTGGATTTGAAAATAAATTAACTAAAAAAGCTATAATTGATATTTTTAAAAATCAAGCTGAATGTCCTGAAGAAGTTTTTCATCCTTGTGATATGGTCGATTGGTATAAAGAAAAGATTTTGGAATCGAATATTAGTAATAAAAATGATTACATAGGGAAGGGGCAAGTGGATGGAATTCAAATCTTATTCTCTAATAAGCCTGAAGATGTTATGCATTGTGATTTACTTCCTAAAGATAAAAAAAATCTAGTTATATTTGATGATGTTGTTAACATGAAAAATCAAGAGATTCAAAAGAGTTACTTTACACGAGGTAGACATAATAATTGTAATGTTATTTATATATCTCAAACATATTATGCTTTAGATAAAAACTCTATAAGAAATAATTCTAATTGTTTTATATTTTTTAAATTAGACAAGCGTGATAAGAATATGATTTATAATGATTTATTTTCAAATGTTGAACCTGATAAGAATATGTTTGATATGTTTGTTGATAATCATTGGAAAGAAAAATATAATTATATTTATTTGGATAGAGAAGAAGCTGAAATATGGAAAAGTTTGTTTTAGGGAGGGCATGAAGGGGCTTGTCGATTTAGAAATCTGTTTTCTGTAGTTCATTATTATAAAATCTACCTAATATTTTTTCATTATTTAAATCGATGATACCATATGTTATTGGAGTTGTATGATGTATTTTATTTATAATAAAAATTTCATTTGTCCATTTTGCTGTGAATCCTTTTTCAAATTTATTTTTATATTTAAATATTCTTACGCGGTCACCAATTTTAAATTTTGGTTTTACAATAGTTAAATTCTTAGGGGTTGTATCAACATTTACCACTTTAACTGTTTCAGGATCCAAGGAAGCATTTAAAGGTGTTGATTTTATAGAACTATGTACATCATTATTATATTCATTTACAATCTTTTGTAACAATTCATTGTTCCATTTTTGTTTTCCAATAGCAGTAAAATATTTCCACATTTTATTTTTTAATGTTCTATTTAATCTTTCAACTACAACTGCTTTTCCTTCGTTTTCTGTTGAATATAATTTAATATCATTTTCATTTAAAAACTTTGTAAAAACTTTGTTATAAAATTCTGTTCCTTTATCACACCATAAATATTTTGGAATTCTTTGATATTCTTCAAATATATTTTCAAATGCTTCTGTAATAGAATATCCTGTTTTATTTTCTAAACACCTTGCAAAAGCAAATCTTGTATACAAATCTATTACAGTTAAAATTATTTTATATTTTTTGGAATCTGATGATTTTGGCATAAAGACTAAATCAGCAGACCATGTTTGATCTTTTTCATGTACTTGAACTTTTAAATATTTTTTATTTTTTCTAAATTCATGGTGTAATTCGTTGGCATATTTTATTTCTGATTCTGTTGGAATTAATAAACTAGTCTTGGATATATTCTCGAGGTGATTCTCAGCGTCTGCTTGTTCAAGGATCCTTTTATTAGCAACATCTTTTGCTTTTCTAGGGAAGGGGTGTCCAAGTCCTAAGCCTATGAAAATCTTACCTTTCATTGCTAATTTAACTAGAGCTCTTTGAATCTTTTCCTTGCTTGATGGATTTTGGATATTATTTAAATCATGTATTAAATTAACATCTGCAACATGTCTATCTCTAAGATCTTCTGAGTTGTAAGCAATATCATGTTTTAAAGCTGCTTGATCAATTCTATTTATTGGTTCTTCTCCTTGTTTAGGATTATTATTTTCATCTAATCTAATATCTAATCTTGTTCCTGGTCCAGTATAGTTGTGGCGGAATAAATGTCTTTCACCTGGATATTTTTCTGTAGTAAAGGGTTTCAATAATGTTGATGTTGTTTTTGAAGATTGAAGATCTCCTCCTTCAGAGAGTTGATTCCCAGAGAGTTGATTTTCAAAAGCAAATCTATGTTTTTTAGTTTTAACATGAGAGGCTTTGTGATGTCTTGTAACTTGACAATGACAAGTTTCGCATGTCCAATATTTACTTATCTTCTCTCTCATTTTAAAAAGTTAAAATATCAAGAATCTTTTTTATTAAGAATCTCCCCTAACATTTTCAATTATTGAAATCTTTCCACCATATAATTTCATTTCTATTTTCTTTTCTTCTAATATTAATGTATATACTTTAGCTTTAAAATCTGAATCCTTTGTTATATGAAGTGTAACATCAACATTATTTATGGCTAATCGATCATCTTGGTCTGATACATTTATACAAAATATAGAATATAAATTTTTGAAATCTTCTAAACTTAATTGTGGTTCAATTTTAAAATCATAACATGTTTCAATATAATTTAGATATGGGAATATGTTTTCATTATTTTCAATATTAAATTCCATTCTATTTATTGGATAATAAGAACTATTTAATTGAATTTGAATTGTTTTTAAATTATCATTTCCTATCTTTTGAATAAATAAGTTGTTGTTCTTTTGGAATGATGGATCACCATCTTTGAATCCAATCAAGATATATCTTGGTCTATAAGCTAAATTTGCTACTTTTATAGAATATGTTGAACCCTCTGTCATACTAAATTCACTACAGATTCTATTTAAATAATTTACATTTATAGATTTATTAGAATTTAATCTTTCAAGGAGTCTAATCTCAGAATGTGGATTTAATGTCCATTCAGGTATATGTAATTCAAGTGTTGATAATTTTAATTTAGCTTTTGTATCCTTGTCTCCATAGAATAATCTTTTATCACCTTCTACTCTATTACAGATGAGTTCTATAAAAACATTATGGAGCACCCGGTTATAATTTTGAAGGAATCCAAATAAATGTTTTAATTCAAAATAACCTTCAAATTTTTTCAACTTATAAAGTTCAACTCTTTTATAGTAACCATGGTTTATATCTAAACCATCTTTGTCTAGGTCACCTTTATTAACATCAGGAATCCAACCTGTTAATTCACCATATTCATTTTTATAATCTGAACTAGTTAGTATAAAATTTAACATTGTAGAATATATTCCTGGATGCAAGATGGTTTCAATTTCTGATGATCCTAGTTTTAATCTCATGCTTGAAAATAAATTAGGAAAGAAATTATTTTCTAGGGTTATATCTTTGTTTGCTTCAATTTCTAATTCTATTTTGTAATATAATTTAGCATTACAAATATCTATAGGGTTTGATGTTTGCAAGCTTTGAAAAACTATATCACCCCTACGATTTAAATTTGCAATAGATCCTGAAGTTGGAGAGATTTTTAAAATATCGATTTTTTTTATTTCATGAGTAAATTCTTTATTATAATCAAGATTTAATTTATTTTTTTCTTGAATTTTAAGATTTATATTATTCATTTTTTATTAATAAATTTCATTTTATTTTTTATTTTTTATTTTCCCCAAATATAGCTCGTAACCATGGCAACAGGAAAGGGAGAGGGCACAAGGCACGTTGGAGAGGTAACCATAGCAACATGTATGCGCGACTTTAGTCCTTATAACATTAAATCCTTATAACATCAAGACATCTATAGTAGTGTTAATAGTACTCACTCCAACACACCTTTTCCCCATATATTGCACTATAATTTCATCGTTTCCTAGCTTTTTTCTTCTTGTTTTGTTTTTATAGCGTTAAATTCTTTAGATTTTTTAGAACGAATAAATGTTAAAATATAGTGCTTGAAAGTATGAAAGTAAGAAAAATAGAGGTATAAAAGGTGTGTAGGTTTTGAAATGAACAAAAGTCAAAATATAGTGCCTAAATGGAGGAAATATGTGAAATAGAGGTATAAATGTGGGGTGGTTGCGTTGGAGTGAGTACTATTAACACTACTTATGAATCAATTTGAACAGAGTGGTTCTCCACCAGCAAATGAGGCAGATATTGAGAAATTACAAGTCAAGAAAATCACCGCAAGCTAATGATACATGTTCCATTTGTCTGTCAGATTATGAGGTGGCCGATGAAGTGTACGAGTTGCCCTGTCAGCATAAATACCATATTCAATGTCTAAAAACGTGGTTAATTAAACAATTTGTTTATTTAAACTATATGCTAATTTATTAGATAACCATTTCTGAGTTTCTTTCTTTGAATTATTCACTCGTTTTGTTAATTTTTCTACACAACCAAAACCATCTGGATCTTTTGGGTTTGTCCATATTGTTTTGAACTTTTTCTCTTTTATTTTCTAGTTTGTTTTCACCTTCTTCACTTTATTCATTTTTGTTTTGTGATACGTTTCCTTCATTATTACAACACGTTGTCAAAATATTAAAATCTACAATATTTTTATTTAGTAATGAACTCTTGATACCCATTAAGAACTTAATGATGAGATTGCACTAATTGCATATAAGACTATAGGAATTAATGCACCCAAGAACCCGCCTTTTTGTTTATATTATTTTTCTCACGTCGATCTTTTGTATCAACTAGAGATAAAAGTGATCTTTAATGTCTTTGCAATACTTATCTTTTAGCTTTAGTTATATTTACATTACCACGGACAACATTAATAATAACTTCAAGCAAATCATCAATAAAAAATGATGGAAAAGACTGTAAAATCGATATTCGTTTTGAATTTGGTGCCTTTATTAAAGCATTAAAATACGGTAAACTTTGTTCAAATTTAATTACTACTAATAATTGACGCAACAGTTTGTTTATAATTTGATCCACTTCTTGATTTGTTTCTTATTTTTCGTACTTTTCTTAATTTTCTTTGTACGTTTTGTTTTCTTGTTAACTTTTTTCGAAACACTTGGAAGATTTTTAACAACTACTTTTTTAAATGTTATGATTAATTAAATGTTAATTGTTTTTAGTTTTGTTTATAAATAGTAACACCGTTTATATTAAAAATATCTGTTCTAATACGCATATCATCTGGACATTGTTGTGTAAAATCAAAATATAAATATCCATGATAACACTTGTAGATGATATTTCAAATATTACCTTTGATCAAAAATTAACAAAAGCTTTAGGATTAAAGAATAAAACTTATATTGAAAAAGACTTTGTTGATGTGAAAATTTCAAAAATATTTAAAATTCATCAACAAATGTTTATTTATTCAAATATCATTGACCAAATAAATGTTAATGATGTAAGAGTTCCTCTATTAAAATTGATATGGATTAAAAGATATGAACAGGGAGAGGTGGTACAGTTTGAAATAAAGAACCCAATGTACCTTTTAATTTTATCTTCATCTATAAACCACATTGAAATTAATATTCGCAACGATAGTGGAAATTTATATAAACTTTCAAAAGACACCAAAACACATTTAACACTACATTTTCGTAAAATAAATGAATAATCCTGATATTGTAAACTTTTATAGTAATAGTCAATCTGATGGAGATTTACCATGTTTTGTTGGTAAACAATATGGAACAGGTTGGTTATAAACAATAGGTCGATTTCCTTAACCAATTCTTAGACGCATTGGTAATTTTGTTATGAAAACTGCACACGATGTAATAAATAACAATTCCAAAATTCTGCCTGCTTAAAAATAAAATGTTTTATCTGAAATTAATGATTCACTACCTGATGTAATTCAACATTTGCCTACTGTAATTAATAAAGTATCTGATGTTTTTAATAAACAAGAGAAAAACAAAAAGGTGGAATGATTAAACGCAGAAAAACTTTAAAGAAACATATAAACAAAAGAATGAAAAACTTTAGAACTATATTCGAAAAATCATTAGCGCAAAATCTGAATTATGTATTTTTGATAGACCATCACCTCAATGAGCTATAGATAGACATGGTTCATTTGAAGATATTTATCGATCGAATTCAATTATTGATACTGGTACCTCTTCAATTCAATTTTACATTAACGGATCTCAAACCGAATATTTAGATTTGAATGATACTTTATTTTATCTTTAGTTGAAAATTGTAAATGATGTAGGTGAAAATAATTCTGATGATTCTGTTGTAAATGCAAATAATATCTTTTTCCAAACTCTTTTTAAAGAAGCTGAATTAATTTTTAATTCTATTAAAGTTGAAGGAGGAAATAATACATTTGCTCATAAAGCATAAATCGAAACCATATTAAATTACAATCATGAAACATATATGTTTAGAAGGTATGGGTTACAGTGAAGATTATAATATAAGAAAAACGTGGATTGCAAAATCTAAACCATTTTCATTATGTTCACCAATACAATTTGATTTTATGGATCAACCAAAATATTTATTACCTGGTGTTAGTGGCCAAATTAAATTGATGAGATCAAGTCCATTACATAATTTAATATGTACAAAAATGGAACCTAAAATTGAATTATTAGATGCAAAATTAATTGTAAGAAGAGATCGAGATGAACCATCCGTTTTAGCTGGTCATCAAATTGGACTTGCTTAAAGAAATGCAATTTATCTTTTGAGAAGCAAGGAAGTTGTTGAATTTTCGTTACTTACTGGATCTTTTTCTTTTTATAAGGAAACATTCTTTGGTGATCAACGATTACCAAATTTTATTCTTGTAACATTTTATAGAAATAAAATAAATAATGGATCACTAACAAATTCTTATTCAATGTACGACCACAATAATGTAAAATCAATAACTTTATTGAAAGAAGCGACTATCGTGAAAAATATAGTCAAGATTTTGAAAATGATAATTTTAGTACAAGTTATATGCAGTCAATAATTAGAAACATGGGTTACCTTAATAAGAATATTAATTGTGTCTGACTTTAAAGATAAGTATCCATTCTTTACATTTGTATTGGCTCCTGACTTTGATCTTTGAATATAAGAAAATTTGATCAAATAAATATTATCCTGTTAGTTTGTACTTTTTTGTGTCATCCTATTAGTAAATATAATTTAATGGTATGTGATTACGTGTTTGGTTTCTTGAATTTTATTGGTTGCTATTTTATTGAATCATTGTCATTATTGAATCATATAAATGAAAACAATTCATTTAAAAGACACTTTTATCAATAACCAAACTTTTGTAAGTTTTATGTAATTATTTATTAATTCTCTTATAATGTCTTCTAGATAATGAATTGCAACAACAACTTTAATAACATCAACCACGTCAATAGCAAGAATTACAACAAAAACTTAAACAGCAACAACGATAAATCTTTGAAATAATTCCAAGAAAATTAATGCAAACACGATAAAATGTAAGTATTTATATATTTTTCAGTATTTAAAGGTCTTTATACTCTAATATTTTCACTTTAATTAAATTAATATTAATTTAAATATTATAATTAATTTTACTTTATATTTAACCCTTTCGCACCGACTTTCCGCTAATGACACTATGCTAAATTTATATATTGGAACTTGTTAATATTGATCTAAATATGAAATATTCTCATTTTTGTAATCGTGGCGCTTCTGAATATCCTAGAAAGTCCTGGGATAATAAGTCCCAATAGGCTTATAGTCCCAATAGAAAATATCCCAGTAGGATCATGATGAAAGTTTCTGGGACGTACTGTCCCAATAGGGGCGAAAGGGTTAAATAATAATTATTTTCAAAAATTAAATTTAACTTTATTTTACAAATTTGAATTTAATTTCATTTACTCAAAGTAAAAATTAAAACAATTTTGAAATTATGAAAATAAATTCCGATTTGTGAGATAATAATAATTTATCATTTTATTTAAATTTAATTATTTTATAAAATCAATTTAAAGTTTTCAATAAAAAATATTTAAATCCAATATTTTTAATTAAATTATGACGTAAACCATAACATAAGAAAAAAATGAAGAATTATAATATATTAGTATCAATTATTTTTCATATAGGTCTGATTGTTTCTTTTCCATCTTTAAAACCCTGAATGTGAATTTTCATTTTAACCCTTAAACCACTGAAATAGAATTACGAGGAACCGAAGTTCTCAACGAAAATGACCGTTACAAGCAAACTATGTGTTTGATCGTGTTGAAACCTACAAGTTATGGTCGGGAGTTTTACAGACGAAAAACGGTCTTACTGGTTGGAACGCGAAAAAATTTGATTTGAATGAAATGGGGTTTTTATGATGACCGTCTGTAAACGGTCTTAGTTGTTAAAGGGTTAATATTTTCTAAAGCATAATCTTTATCAGAATTCATAAATGTAAAGTTTTCATTGAATTGAATATTTTTATTATAGCCAACAGTAATTCTAAAATATATTTTCTATCAATATCTCCAAATTCACCTACTTGTATATTATATAAACTCTGTTTCAAAATTACAGGTTCCTAATAAAAATGTAAATTATCTTTGATTAAACTATATAAATATATTAAATATAAGTTATTGTATATTTTAAATATTCCATAGAATATTGTAGGAACTGCACAGGAGATTTTCTAATAAGAATAACTGTCGATGTTGAATTTTCCACAAGAATTAGCTTGATTACATCTCAATTTACTTGTTTTTCCATCTTTTACAGTGCAGTTTCTAGAATAATGATTATGCAATATTAGATAATGATAATAAAATTACTTTTATATTGTTGCATTGTTTAAATATAATAATTTCATGTACTTCGCATATATATATATATATATATATATATATATATATATATATATATATATATATATATATATTATATATATATATATATATATATATATATATATATATATATATATATATATATATATATATATATATATATATATATATTAATTTTAAAAATCAAGTTAACCAAATCATTTTAATATATTGAATAAAAAATTTCATGTATGTGTGTATAGCATTTTTGATTGTTTCAAATATTTATTTCTAATAACCAATTTATGATGTTCATATATTTATTTTTATTTATAATACAATTTTTTTATAATTTTTTTTGAAACTTAGGTATCTTATATCCAAAATTTTTCAATGCATCCCGTTTATGACAAAAATTGTCATAAAACTATGAAATAACTTCAATCTTTCGACATTCCAAATCTTGGAAGACCCATAAGCGATACCTTTTTAGATGAAGGTATTGCTATTCCTAATAGTAGGTAGTTAGTAGCCCTCTGCAGCACAACCATCCGGGGGGGGGGTTCTGCTGCAGTTGTTTTGCTTTTTGGTTATGTAACTGATGCAGAAGGCTTAAAATTTATAATTTATTTTATGCTTTTCAAAAACATTTCACCAAATTTTTATTTGAAAAGTTAGTGTAAAGTATATAATTTAATTTAAATTGTATTTTTAAATTGCATATATTTTGAATATTAATATTATTCTATTGTTTAATTCCGACAATAAGTTTAAAAGGTCTATAACTGTTAATAAATTAATTTCTTATTTACATTTATTCGAGAATTTAAAAATTTTACTAATAAAATTTATATTTTTAAATGAAAGTATTTAATTGATGATTTAATTTAAATTTTATTTTATATATTTGAATATTACATTTAACTTATTATGATTGAAAAGGGTAATAACTAATAATTAATATTATGATAACTGTTTTTCGAAATTGAAATATTTAGTAGTAAAAAAAGTAAATTTAATAATAAATAGCTATTATTACAATATTAAAGGGCTTAGTTAAAAATTTGAAAAGGACCTAAGTTACTTTATTTCTATTGTCTAATTCCATCAACAAGTTTAAAAGTCTGTAACTGGTAATAAATAATTTTCTTATTTACATTATTTGGGAATTAAAAAAACTTAACTTATAACATTTATATTTTTAAATTTAGTGTAAAGTATTTAATTTTAACTGAATTTTATAAAAGTCCATATATTTGAATATTACATTTAACTTATTTTGATTGAAAATGGGTAATATAATTAATATTATAATAATTGTTTTCGAAATTGAAATAATTAGTGTAAATTAAAACATTTTAATGATAAATTGCTATTATTAGAAGTTGCTAAAACATCTTCTAAATTGTTTTTTAAATCCGGTTCAAAAGTTAAAGACATAATTCCAAATATTTATTTAATGAAATATTGTATAATTTCCAAACAAATTTTCCGCGTTGAATAAAATATTTTCAAAACCATTTATCAAAATATTTGGTAATACTTAAGTTTTGGGGGGGCTGAATTCAAAAATGAGTTAATTAATATATACTCTGAGTTTATCCGACAAAATATTCGTAAGGGTATTAGTCGTAAAGGTATTTAATGCTTTTATTTGAATGATTATTTAGGCAAATTTGTTGTTTAAGGCATTCATTGATAATTTTACCAAAAATTCACAAAAATGATAAAAATTCATAAAAATGTTAGAAATTTACGACATGTTGAATGTGAGTAGTACCCTTGTGAGCAATACCCATAGGGGGACAGAATATTTTGTCGGATAAACTCAGAGTATATATTAATTAGCTCATTTTTGAATTCAGCCCCCCCAAAACTTAAGTATTACCAAATATTTTAATAATTAAAACATATTTATTTAAGATTTTTCATTAATAAAACTTCTTTTTTTAAAAGCTATTTTAATTTTTAATTTAAAAATTTCAACTTAAAAAATCCAATTTAAAAATTATTTAAAGTTATTTTAATAGTCAATTATTTACAATTTAAAATTATTTTGATAAACCATTGAAATATTTAACTCTCAGCTGAAAACACCTCACAGCTATTATTTTAGAATTTATTTTAGTCAAAAATTTAAAAAAACCTAATCAATATTTCTCATTAGTTTAGAAACCAGTTAACTTTATCAAGGACAGATATTTGAAATCAGTTGGTAGTTAGGATCCTCCTACAACACGACCATCCGAGGGGGTCCCCCGGTGGGGGGGTGTTTCTGCTGCAGTAATTTTTCCTGTTTTTTTGATAACGCAACTGCTGCAGAGGGCTCCACATATTTTTTTCAATACAAATAGAAGGGCCTATAGAAAAAAGCCCAAGATTTCTTTGACTATAGTGAGGCGGTCTCCTTGGTCCTGGTATTTTCATTAGAAAACCCAACTATCACTAAAAACGCAAGGTAATTTAAGGTCTCAAGATATTTTCAGTACAAAAAGTAGGTCTACACTAAAAAGCGTGGTAATTTAAGGTCTCAATACAAATAAAAGGGCCTAGAGAAAATGCCAAGATTTCTCTAACTATAATGAGGGGTCTCCTTGGTCCAGGGATTTTCAATAGAAAAAGGTGGTCTACACTAAAGAAGCATGGTAATTTAAGATCTCAGGATATTTTCAATACAAAAGGTGGTCTTCAATAAAAATGAGTGGTCATTTAAGGTCTCAGGATATTTTCAATACAAAAAAATGGGGTCTTCAATAAAAGAGCATGGTAAATTAATGATAAATTAAGGGCTTTATTTTTGAATTACAGTAAATTATGGGCTCAGATAAGTAAATTAAGGTTCAAATTTTTAAATTAAAGTAATCAACGGGCTAAGAAATTTTGACTTACAGTAAATTAGGGTCTAATGTTTAAATTGGATAATATAGTATAAATGTAAAGCAAAAGAGATTTGATTCGATACAATACGGTATATATATATATATATACTTTACACATATTCACACACAATCACTTTAGATCTTTCTTAGAAATGTTTTTCTATCCTTAAGGTGTGTAATACAAAGACAAATACAATACAAATGCATGAGTAACAAAGATATTTGCAATGCAAAAGTAGTATTAAATGATGTTTTGACTTTGAAGAATTTTCGAAAAAGTAATTCATTAAATGGACTAAAGAAAATTTTTAAAAATTTTAAATTTGATCTCAATTTGACCATAAATCTCTGTAAAATCACATGAAAAAATTATATAAATGATGAAAAATTACTGAGTTTTATTTATATATTGCTTTCTATTTCCAAACTACTGTCAATCATTTTCTTATAAGCTTTTCTATAAAATCAATAACAAAAAAACACTTTTCAATAAATGTCATTATTTTATTAGATCTCGAAACCAATCATTTTCAGTCTGTAAATTTTGAGGCGCTTGAATATATTACAATAAATTATGCAAATATTTTTGAAAGAATTTCTTCACTATTTCGTGAATCTCAGGTGGTGCCCATAGAAACACCTTTTGCAGAATTTTATAGAATAATTCTAGAAATTCTAAATACAACTAAACAAACAATTGCTGTCTGCCAATCAACTTCCAAAATAATTTCGAAATTTAACAATTTAACAAACTATTGAAAAATTTTTGAAATTGAACAAAGAATTAAACAAACAATTGCTGTTTGTAAACAAACTTCCAAAATAATTTCTTCACTATTCTGTAACTTCGGGTGGTATCCATAAAAATGTTTTATGCATAGCGCAAACAAATTTTCAATGAAAAAACTCCTGATGTAAATTCCCGACACTGTATTTCTACGAACAATGGCTCATTTTGATGGGTTTTACTCAGGGTAACCTAATGCTTATCATGGTGATCCAAGGTAATCAAGGGTATGACAAGGGTCATTTTGAAGTCTTTTATGGATAGTAAAAATCAAAAAATAATGTTTTTAAAATTAAAGTCATGTCAAAAGATGACCAATTTGTGCTGTGTAGATAGAGATGTATTTTCTCTACGATATAGTTCTACTAAGACCTTTAAGGGTTCAATCATGGTGTGTCAAAACTTTCAAATGGTCCAAAAAATTGATTTAAAATTATTTTACTGTGTTCTAATATGATAATCTATATCAGGGCTGGGAAAAAATATATTTTTATTGCAATAATTTATTGTTATCCTCCCTGGATGTAAAGTTTATTGTAATATATTGGATTTCAAATAAGAAATATCGTCATTTTATACATTTTTTAAAATGAAATATATCAGTTATTTATTGTTTTATTGTAATACTTTTTTGATTAAAACATTTATTATGAATTCATTTTATTTTATTATTATTAATAATATTATTAGGATTTTCATCCGTGAGAACATCCGTTTTCAAATCACTAAATAATTCCATAAATTTTATTTAATAAATGATATACTCAAAAACTTGTCTCTTCTTAAATTTGTTATTTAAACAAATTTCAGTTTTTCTTAAAATATTTTTTGATAAAAATATTTTTTAAAAATGATAAATTTCGTTCTTCTTTTTAAAATATTTTTCAATAAAAATATATTTTAAATATTAACTAAGTTTCTAATTAATCTTTAAGAATCTTTCAACTTCCTCATATCCCCCTCATTAAGAAATTTTTAAGTTTTTCCACGTTTGTTTGTATCGTCTGTCATGCACTTTCTCGATCACTTTATATGGTCCCTCATATCTGTCCTGGCTTTTGTTGCGTGTTTCTAATTTTACTAGCATATCTTCTCCTACGTCAAATTTCCTCGTTTGTTATTCTTGCTCTTCCTTTGCCTGTTTTTCTTTTAACCCGTACCATTTCTCCCTGCTAATCTTTTTCCAAAAACTTTCTCTGCCCGGCTTTTTTCTGTCATTTTTTGTTTGGTTGCATTTAATGTAAATTCGACTTTTGTGACTAATAAATCAACAAATCGCAACCCTTACCTTCAACAAAAAACACATGTGCCTTGCTGTAACCGGGGTCGATTCAAAATCACGAAGCATCAATTCGATTTTTTAAAATATAATTAAATTATTAAAAATAGTTATTGAATGAAGATATAAATATACGTTTCTTCATGGAGAGATTAAATAAATGGTTTCCAGTGGCACAGGTTCTCGTTTTTTGGCCAAGTCATCGACAACTGAAAAAAATATTAAAATATTAGCACCATTTCTAACATACGAAGTGATCACTTGAAAAGACTGCCAAAATTCGTGAATATCAAAAATAACATCGATATTTTATTGATTCATAGTCAATTTTTTTATTAATGACAATAATCTCCATAATATATTCTAGTTTGTTGATACCACAATCACAATATTTACTTGGTTGACAAAATTTAATAATTCCAATAAACTTTCCGGTTTCCATTATAATTATAAAGAGTTAAATATTCCAAAAAATGATATATATATATATATGTATTATAAGATCTTATTTTTTAAAATTTCACCACTGATTTCTTTCAATTATATTTTTTAAAAAGTTTGAAGACTACGAATCAGTAAGTTTTTCCAATTAAGGTAAGAGTCACGGTTCTATTTACTTCAACTATTAGTTGCTTGACTCCAAGTGTATAAGCCAACAAAGCCTGCTCTCGAGTTTGACCATTTTTTGAAATACCAGCTTCAAATTCACCAATAATCATCAGACCCTTTCCTTTTCAATAAAGGACTTTAGCATTCACCAACATCTTAGCAAGCACCGTATTGATACATTTGATTGCAGATGGTTCGCAGTTTATTTTCAAATTACAATGAGTCATATTCAAATATCATTTGACAATATAACCCCATCGAATTTTCTCCTCGTCATCAGTGCTAACGGCATAGGATATAATATATCCAATCCTCGTAAATATTAATTGAGCGTAATTCCATAACGTGTTTCAAACAGTAGTATTGGCATCATTTTGACATTGAACTACTAATTTAATAACTTCATAGAAAGGCAATTTGAATCTTTTTTCAATAGATTTTTAAATGAATTCATCAAAAATATCTGTCAATTTACAAATCAAAGCTTTGTAATTGACAAACAGAGTAGAATCAGATTCCTCAACATCACCGACGTCATTATCAAAATATAGTGACAAGTTAAATTTTTTAATTGATATATCCATCTCCACTAAAAACACTATATGTTTCTTCAGAACCATTAGAATTATACAACTTGCTCTCTTCTTGTTCTATTACAGGGATGGCAATTACATGGCACGCGTGCCAAACTTGGCACGCAGACAAAAAACTTCTGGCACTCTAAGAAATTTAAAAAAGAAGTAGAAAAAATTCTTATTATAAAATAATTACTGCTTTTTAAAAAAAAATTTGGACCCAAAATTTTAATCAACGGCTTTGAATTGAATTCTATATTTTTTTCTCTAGTTGGCTTTGCGTTATTAAATAACGCAATTAATTATTAAATTTAGTTTATTTTGGCACTTTGATGAAAACCTATTTGCCAAAATAACGGTTATTTTGTACATACGTATATGGTTGTGTTATAATTCTTGTATATTCTTACATCAGTTTTTAGTTTTGTTTTAACTTGTGCAGTTCAATAAAATTTGTGTTTAATTTTAAATAAAATTTATTTTTTGCTGAATTAAAATGGTACCAAAAAAACCAAAACTACAAGATATTCGTAGCTTTGTACTCTCTTGGACTGCTGATTACGGTTTTGTTAAACATGGAGATAAAAGTCGGTGCGGTCTGTGCTCTGAAATTATTGTATGTCGAACGTCTTCTATTAAGCGACATTTTGAAACCAACCATGAAGAAATTGCCGAAAAAAATATTGAAGAAAGAAAAGAACTAATTTCTCAACGATTAAAGATAGCTGAAAATCAATCGAATTCATTATCAAAATTTGTAAAAACCAACAGCAATGTTACAGAAGCTAGTTTTGAAATTTCTTATTTGATTGCTAAGCAATCAAAACCATTTTCTGATGGAGAGTTTGTAAAAACGGTTATGTTAAAAGCGGCCGAAAGTTTGTTTCAAGATTTTAATAATAAAGAAAAGATTATTCAAAGAATTCGAGAAGTCCAGCTAAGCCGAAATTCAGTTAAAGATAGAATTTTAAAAATAAGTGCGAATATTTCTGATCAACTTTACAACGATGTTAATAGCTGTGACTACATTTCAATTTGCCTCGATGAATCAACAGATATTAAGTCATCTGCCCGATTAGCAATCATTGCACGTTATCCAAAAGATAATGAAATGCACGAAGAACTTTTAAAATTAGCAAATATCCCAGAAAGAACAAGAGGTAGTGATATTTGTGAAGTTGTATTCAATGAATTAAACAAACTTAAAATAAATATTAAAAAAATCATTTCTGTAACGACAGATGGAGCTCCTAATATGACTGGACCAGAGACAGGTTTTGTTAATTTATTTCAAAACCTAGTTGGTCATCCAATAATAGGCTTTCATTGCATTATTCATCAGCAAGTTCTTTGTGCAAAATTCGGAACTAGCGATTTCAAAGAAATATCAGAACAAGTTAATAAAATCATAAATTTTGTAGTTGCACGCGACATGCATAAAAGACAATTTAAAAAACTTTTAAATGATATGGATTGCGAATACGATACTCTCTTAATGTGCAATAGTGTACGTTGGCTAAGTCGAGCGACATCCTTAGAACGATTTGTGAATTGCTTGGAAGAAATTCGACTTTTTTTTACACGAATTCGACAGGGATCGTTTTAAAGAATTATATGATACAGAATGGTTAACAAAATTAATGATTTTTACCGACGTAACATTACATTTAAACGTTCTTAATAAAAAATTGCAAGGACGAGGAAAAACAATTGAAGTTATGTTTGGATTGATAAAGGGGTTTGAAATTAAATTAGATATTTTTGCTAGAGATATCGCATCTGGAAAACATAATAATTTTCCGAAACTTAAAAGTTTTTTAAATGAATCTAAAATTTTCAAAAAAACTAATTGGAATTTTAATTACGAATTTTCTAAAGTTCTTGAAACTATAAAAGAACAATTTTCAAATCGATTTAAAGATTTTAAAAGAATTGATAGGCTGTTGAAAATTGTAAATTATCCGGACTTATTCGATATACAGGATTTCGATAACAACCTTATTAATTGGATGAAATTAGAAAATTTAGAAATGCAGACAGTAGATTTGCAATCTAATCCTATTTGGACACAAAAATTTGTGAATATGCGAAAAAATATAGAAGAATTGGAATATCATCGATTGTCACAGGATGGAGAGTCGGAATGCCGCATTGAAAACTTGATATTGGAAGTGTGGAATAGTATGCCAGAAGCATTTGCTTCTGTAAAAAAATTAGCAATCGCAATGTTAACCATTTTCGCATCCACTTATTACTCTGAGAGTCTTTTTTCTGTACTTAATCATGTACTATCAAAGACAAGAAACAGATTAACAGAAGAAGACTCAGCAGCTTGTATTACCTTACAATCGACAACATACCATCCTGATATTAAAAACCTTGCAAGTAATATGAAGCAAAAAACTTCTAACAAAATTTAAGAATTTTTTATTAAATTTATTATTAAACTTTATAATTTTTTTTACTATTTCTTTATATTGAATAAATATTATCACATGAACTCAAATATTGAAATTTATTTCTGTTTTCTTGTGAATAAAAAAATGAATAAAAAAATGAATAAAAAATGTATATATAGGTACATATAACAAATAAAAGTTACGAGGGCACGCGAAAAAAATTGAATTTAAATTTAGTTTATTTTGGCACTTTGATAAAAACCTATTTGCCATCCCTGTTCTATTAACTAAGTGATCTACTTTCTTTTCAGCATTCGATTTTTTTCATCTTCATTATCAAATTTAAAATAAACATCTGTTGACATTTTTTATTCAAATATTCAAACAAAATATAATATCAAAAATTTCGATCCTCTCCAAAACTTCATTGGCCTTTTGAACATCATCACTCTCTTCTTTTAGTCAATTGAATTTCCCTTCAACGATTTGAATATTATTACGGTAAAATTAGAAGTAAAATACGGTAGGCTTCGTGGAATTTTCATTTGTTTAGATGTTTTAAATTCTTTAGGTTTTTGTTTTGATAATTGGAACTCTTTTGGTTCTGTATAACTAGTTTTCGGTGGAATTTTCTTTGAAATCTTTCCCTTCTTACTTTTGCCAATCAAATTTTTAATTTCCTTTTCTTTGAAGGTTTGACAATTATTTTTTGAAAGGACATTATTATTAGTATTTTGATTTGATCAACTTTGTTTATATACAGTAGCACCGTTTTTGTTGAAAATATCTGTACGAACTCGTAAATCATCGCTACATTTCTGAGTAAAGTCTAGAAATAAATAACCATGGGGATTTTTAGTTGCATCTTGAAACGCTTCAAGTAAAAATTTCCTATTGTTTGGATATGCTTGTCTAGCCAGGAAATCAATAACTGTTATCTCTAAGGTTTTTAAAAATTGTAAGATAATGTACATTCAAATTATGGGTTCTATGATTTCCTCCTTGATGGAAAAGGTTTTGAGTTATAAAAATAACTGTAACTCCAACGTGTCTAGAAATTTTTGTAAACAAATTATTAAATTCCTTTTCTTTGTTGGCTTCTTCATACAAATCATCAATAATGATGACATCTCTCTTTTGTAAACGTTTTGTCCAATCTTTATCAAATCTTTTTATGATTTTCATTTGAACTTTGCAAAATTCTAAATGAGTCAAACCATTTTCAGTTTCCGAACCTCAATGGCAATATATTTTGTTGAATTTTTCAACAAACAAATTAGATTGCAGTAGTTTACATACAAAAATTGTTTTACCACTACCACTACGTCCGACAATTTGATAAACAGCTTCATTTTGTAAATCCATTTAAATTAATGTTCTACAATCATTGTTTATACATGTTGATTTGAAAATAATTTGAAAATGATTCATAATTTTTAAATTACCGGTGCAAATATTTTATTTTTAAACAAAGATTCGAGATCTCTGTTATGAATTACATCTAAAACAAAAATATTTGTATTAATAACTCTATTCATGTGGGCTCTATATATTAAAAAAATGAGTTTATTTAAACGAAAATTCATATTTCGCTCAATAATCTTAGACATTTGAACAAAGATTCGACATTTCCATTGAAACTGATAAGGAAAGTTTAAAGTCCCGTTAAAATATCTCAGTTTTTCGATGAACTATCATAAATAAGTAGAATGAAAATATTTCAGAGTCCGAAGTTTTGAGAATTATCGATTGATTTTACATTTTCTTAATTCCTAGGAGAACCAAGAAACTTTTCGAGAATTTTATTAAGAAAGTTTCTTAGTTGAATCAAGACGCAACTTTTTTATGAAGAATGTCTTGATTAATTATGTTGCGTTCCTCGTGTTCCCAAAATGTTCCTTAAAAAGAAAAGGTCTATCGAAAAGAAATCTTTTCAACAAATTTTGTAAGAATTCTTGTTTGTCATCAAACATTACATCTTTGTCGTGTAGGATGTCTGGACAAAATATGGTTTCAACATTAAGAATAACCAAAAACACCTCTGACTTAAATTGCACTTAAAAATCAATAAAATTTGATTTTAAAAAAGCCGCCAAAAAATTTGACCCTGAAAAAACATGATGGGGGGATAGCTCAATAACTCATATGGCGGGAATTTAAAATTTTAAATTATAGAGTTTCGAACTTGATTTTAACTGTCTTTTCAAAAGTTACGAAAATGGTTTCTTCAACAAAAATGTACTTCACTCAAAGTTCTAACATTTTATAAAGTAAAATTTAGAGACTTTTGCATGATAAGGTTCTGGAACCTAGCGCCATTTAAGGTACAAAATATTTGGTTTTTTGTATTTTTGACTATTTTCCAATAAATATTTGAACAAGTCGTGGTCAGTAAAGTTGTAGGGCTTGTAATTCTCCATATTTTACAAAAAGAAAATTCCCAAATATCTCAAAAAAGTTTTTCTAGTCAAGTTTCTCACTTTGAAAATTTAAATTTTTCGCCAGAAATGTTGTATAAATATTTTGTATAAATATGTATAAATTCTCTGATTTTTACATTAGATATTTCCTCTAATTTATCAATCAAAAAGTTGATTATATATTCTAAATAAAAATTAATAAAAATTAAAAAAAAAATCATATTTTACCTTTTTCTGGCATGGTTGAAAATAATTTAAAATGAAAAATAATTTTTTATACCTTAATTTGATGTATCATTATTTAAAAAACAACAAAAATATTTACCAAGATTTATTAAAGTTTTTGATACACTTTTATATATGTTTATACAACTTCTAACCCATTGAGTAGTTTCAATAAATTCTTTAATTTTTCATATTTGACATCATTCCTTTTTGCTTTTTTTTTCATCATATTTCCATGTCACCTATGTCACAATTTTTGATTCACTAATCTAAATAATGATATTATCAAGTTAATCATTAAAATAATATGGCGCGCCCCCAAAACATCGACTTCTAGATAATCAACAACAAAATAATCAACTTCTAATTCTTTTATTGGCGAAAACATCCAAAAAAAACTGATTTTAATGTTTTACAGAATGAACCTCCTAATATGTTTCATTAAGAATTTCATGATCTTGCCCTTAATTATTGTCCCTTACACACATAGACGCACATAGTCACTTTTATGTTACGAGTCCAAAACATCAACAACAAATACATCGATTGTCAATAAAATCTACTTCTAAAACTTCTAAAACATCGAGTTTTAAAACATCTACAAATTAAATGTTGAGGTTAATTAAACTTTCATTTGATATTAAAATTTGTTGAATTAATTAAATTGATGAAAATATAACGAAAAGAGATGGTTTCAAAATTAAACAAATTAAAAAAAAATATTAAAATTAAAAAAAATGATGAGAGCATTTAATTAAAAAAGGTTTTTTAAACTCGATGTTTTAGGCGATTGATGTTCTTGCCTTTTATTACTAGATGTTATTGACAGTTGATGTTTTTGACAGTAGATGTGTTCGACAATAGATGTTTTAAGGCTAAAAGTAGATCTTTTCACACTCGATGTTTTAAAAATCGATGTACTTGAAGTCGATTTTATGAGGTGACCCGAAATAACCTCTACAGACCATTGAAAATAATTTTCAAAATTTGAGCCAGATTTCTCTAAAATATTTTTCATACACATGAAACCTATGACAATTCGTGACCATCTAATTCCATCATCAAATAATTTATAAAATATTTCCTAGAATAATTTTTTCTTTTATTGGATTGTCCTTAAATTGATAAATTGTAATGTTGTACTCGATACGACTAGGAATTTCATATTATTAATCACCTCGTCAGCTTCGTTGTTAGAGACAGGTCAATTATAAATGTTGTTTGCGTCATTTATAAATAATTGGTGAAATGTTGGTATATTTATATTATTGCTGTTGAGATGTATTATTAATAAAAGAATATGATTGGTAACATAAAAGATAAATTAATTTTATTAATATTCATATTAAACCTCCAGCCCCTTCGATTTTTAATAATAATAATAATAATAATAATAATAATAATAATAATAATAATAATAATAATAATAATAATAATAATAATAATAATAAAAATAATATAATAATAATAATAATAATATTAATAATAATAATAATAATAATAATATTGCAACGTAAAATATTCCTAAAACACTACGTAATAAATGATACAACATTAATATAATATTTTCCTAGACTAAAATTCATGAACTAGTATGTAAGATTAATATACAATAATTTTATCGTATATTTATTGATTCCGAAATATATGACTTTTTTAAACATTCATATATATATATTGCAATTTCTTTTTTAATTGTGTTTTTTCTAAGTAATTTTTAATTAATTTTCAAAAAAAAATAAATAAATGAAATAATTAAAAACACGGTAATTCCGTGTTATCTTACCCCCAAAAATTAAATTAAAAAAGAACACTTAATTATTATATTTATTTTCTAAATCACAGTTACAAACTCAGCAAATGTTTGTAAAGAGTTTGTAAATGGTTATCCAGGTGGCCAAAAAACCACAATTTCGTTGAGAATAGTGTCGAACACATCGGCACTGTTGCTTAGAACACGTTTGCGCCATATAAACTCACATAATCACATAATCACATAAATCACAGATAGCCTCAATAAATTCATGTTCAATAATGTTCAATAACGTCATCAATAATGTATTCCCTCATTTTTTAAATTGTTATTTTAATTGTATTTTATAATTTAATTTTTGGGGGTAAGATAACACGGAAGTACCAAAAACACTTTAATTGAAAAATATATTTTATAGATTATACATTATTATTATTCTCTCAAATCAACCGTTGGTTTTCAATTTTTAATCTTGTTATTTCCTTGCACTTTCATCAATTTGAAGACGAATATCATCGATTGGCATGTTTAAATGTCACCTCCAAGACATGTCCCGTCCTCCCAAGGAAAAAAATATTAAGCTAAAAACAATTTTTTTAAGTTAAAAATATGTATGTCAAGTTACTATAAACATGTTTCACCTCCAGGACACTATATAAATTAAGTATGTCAAGTTAAATTTAAGCAAGTCAAGTTAAAAATATGTAAGTCACGTTACTTTAAACATGTGTCACCACCGGAACACTACATAAATTAAGTACGTCAAGTTAAAATTAAGTAGGACAAGTTAAAAATAAGTAGGTTACACCTTCAGGACACTATATAAAATTTGTATGTTGCGACTATATAGTTTTTTAAATAAGTAGGTCACGACTCTATTGTTTTTAAAATATGATAGTCGCGACTATATAGTTTAATACACACACCTTCTATATAGTATATTATTATACAAGTCTATATAGTTTAATTAAACATGTCATACACACCAAATGGGTGTAGGAAAAGTGACTGTGTGCGTCTATGTGTGTAAGGGACAATAATTAAGGGCAAGATCATGAAATTCTTAATGAAACATATTAGGAGGTTCATTCTGTAAAACATTAAAATCAGATTTTTGCTTCCATAAATTTTATTTCAGTAAATATCAATATCAAATTATAACTTCTTTAAACTTTCTTATTTAAACAAATTTTCTACGAAGATATTTTTAATTAAAATATCTTCTTATTTTTTTTTAAAAATTAATCTAAAATTTAATTTTTAAAATTTTCAATTTAAAAATTTCTTCATCATAAAACTTCCTCATATCCCCCTTCTTAAGAAATTTTTAAGTTTTTCCACATTTCTTTCGATCCTTTTTCCATCTTCATTTCTTAAGATGTATCGTCTGTCATGCACTTTCTCTATCACTTTGTACGGACCTTCATACCTGTCCTGGCCTTTGTGGCGTGTTTCTACTTTTACTAATACCGTATTTTAGCGATTATAGTGCGCACTTTTTTTGTGTATTTTTTTCTAAAATACCGATGCGCATTATATAAGACAGGTCAAAATTATGCGAATTCGGATCCCGAGGTAGAGGAAAATAATTTGGAAATAAGTTCAAGTGAGGAATCTGAAGGTTTTATGGGTTTTTACGAAAAAAATACACAAAAAAAAGTGCGCACTATAATCGCTAAAATACGGTACTTCTTCTCCTACATTGAATTTTCTCTTGTTTGTTCTTCTAGTTCTTCCTTTATCGGTATTTCTTTGGACCCGTACCATTTTTCCCTGCTAATCTTTTTTCCAAAAACTATCTCTGCCGGGCTTTTCCCTGTCGTTTTTTGTTTGGTTGCATTTAAAGTGAATTCGACTTCTGGTAATATCTCTGCCCAATCCGTCTTCTTTCTATCCTGTAAAGTAGCATTTATCAAATCCCGTATTGTCTTGAATTGTCTTTCCATCTGACCGTTTGTTTGGTGATGGTATGTGTTATATTAATGTTGTCCTATTATATTTGTGTGTTAATTGTTAAGTTAATGTAGTCCTATGCGTGTTAAAAGAAATTTGAAGAGCCCGAAAGAGTCACCGTTAAAACTTGTGGCGGGACAATAGGGGTGCGTGTTATGTTTGCAGATATGGTAATTACAAATAAAATATGATTATAAATTTTACAATTTGAATAAAAGTATAAATAAAATTAACGATGAACAATAATAATGCTTTTATTAAATGTCAAATAAAAACCTTAATCTCCTTCTTGAATAAGATATAGTCCTGCTTCACAATTTATTTGGTTATTCCGTTTGATTTCAGTTTCTTCTGTTTCATGTATCTTTGGTAATTTTCTTGAATAATAGTTGAATTCCTTTTTTAATTTCCAATTTTCATTCAATTTAAATTTCAATTTTTTTTATTGATTTTTTTTTACTATAGCGATAGTTTACTATAGTAAACTATCGCTATATAGTTTTTTTTAAATATTTTTATTTCGGACGATTAAAAAATATAAAATGCTATTACAATATGGACTCGAAAAACATAATTTAATATCTAGCATCTTTGTGAATTCTCTCATCATTCCTGATTCAAACGCCTTTCCGCAATCAACTCTTATCTCCTTTGGGCATCCAAATCTTAAAATCCACTTTTCTAAAATAGTTTTCTTTATTGTTTCTTCGTCTTGTTTTGTTATCGCTGTCAAGACTTGATACTTACTATACTGATCTATTATGCCCAATATATACTTCTTACGTCCTTTTGTTTCTGTCAACAGTCCACATATATCCACGAATATAATTTCGAACATTTCCTTCGAATCTTGTTTTTTTACTGGTTCTTTCGTTGTTATTGTTAAAGCCTTGGTTTTTTGACAAATCTCACAACTTCGAACAATTTCCTGAATCTGACTCCACAGGTGTTTTCCAACATATCTATCTTTCATATAATCGGCTATCTTCTCGACTCCCGCATGACACAATAGTCTATGTATTTCCTTTATTGTTTCTTGTAACTCATTTTCAGGTATCATCGTTTTCTTTCGTATTTCTTCTACAATTCCATGTTGGATGTTGCTTCTTCCTTCTTCTCTGATCTAGTAATCTGGTTTTTATCTTTCCTTTCTTAGCTTTTTCATTGGCCATTTGACATTGAACACACGTGTCACATTTAGTTCTCGACACCATGTCTGCATTTTGGTGATTAATACCCTTTCTGTATTCTACTCTTATATCTAAACTGCTCAAATAATTTATCCATGTTTGGAATTGTGAAGTAATCGGCTTCTTGGTTGTCATTATAAACGTGGTTGCCTTGTGGTCTGTCCTGAGCGTGAATCTTCTTCCGTAGAGATAGTGATTAAAATGAATGCAAAAATAATATACCGCCAATAGTTCCTTTCTTGTAATACAATATCCTTTTTCGTGGCACGTCATCGAGTGTGATCCATACGCAATTACTCTTTCCTTTCCATCTTTATCTCTTTGTGAAAGTACTGCTCCAATGGTATCGAAACTAGCGTCGGTATCTAAAATGAACTCCTTTTTCAGATCCGGAAAACATAAGATTGGCGCCGAGTGAGTGCTAATTTCAATCACTCAAACACGCTATTCGTTCCTTCACTCCATTCTAATTTTTTGTTACTTGGTCCGCTACATAATTGTTCTAACATCCTTGCCTTCTTTGCATAATCACTGATGAATCTTCTATAATAATTGCAAATACCTAAAAAGCTTCGGAGTTTCTTTACGCAATTAGGCTTCCCAAAGTTCTGTATGGCCTGAATTTTAGATGGATCTGTCTGTACTCCTTCCTTGCTTATTATGTGTCCTAAGAATCTGATTTCTTCCTTTATTATTTGGCATTTTTCTGGATTAATCCTTAGGCCTGCTTCCTCAATCACCTTTAACACTTCTCCGAGTATTGTATAGTGTTTTTCTTTACTGCTTGAATAAATCAAGATGTCGTCCAAATACACCATTGCTCCTTTTATTTTGCCTAATACTTTTGTCATCATTTCTTGGAACGTACCTGGTGCTGCTGCAATTCCAAACGGCATTCTGTTGAAACAATATTGTCCGTTCTTCGTTGAGAAAGCTGTTTTCTCCTGTGATTCTTCTTCTAGTTCCACTTGGTAATATGCATTACCTAGATCGATTGAGCTGAAAAAGACGGATCCTCCTAACAAATCCAACATCTCATCTATGTTTGGCATTGGAAATGCCTGCCTCTCTGTTACCGCGTTCAGCTGTCTAAAGTCCAAGCATAGTCTAATATCCTTTTTCTCTTTTTTCCATACACATATTAGCGGTGTATTCCATGGAGAGTTACATTTCCGTATAATTCCATTTTCGTACAAATTTTGTATTGCTTCTTCAATCTTTGATTCCAAATTTAGTGGTTGGCGATATGGTTTTATGTTTATCGGCTCACCTCTTGTAACTATCTTGTGTTTTACCAAATGTGTGCAACCCACATCCCATTTATCTGCCATAAACACGTTTCCACTGTTTGTTATAATTTCCTTTAATTTGCTATCTTCATTGATCTTTAACTGTTCCAACGCTCGTATCAATCGTTTTTCATCATTTATTTTTCTGCCAAATTTTGCTTCAATGTTACAAATATAGTTCTTGTCTTTTTCACTAGCCTCGCTATCTTTAATTTTTAACAGTCTAAATACAAATGTTTCTTGTAATTCGATTCCTCCAATCATATCTGGTGTCACTTTCTCCGCCACAATGAATATAACTTCCTTCGAAACATTTCAAATGGTTACTCGCACCTTCGTTTTTTCTATTGTCTCGATCGTACTCTCGTTTGCGCATCGTAACTTATCGTTACTTTTCGTCAATTGTTGTCCTCGTAGCTTGTTAAAACAGTTCACACTCATTACATTGATTTTTCCACCAGTGTCTAATAAACAGTCGAAATTTTCCCCATTCATCCTTACTGTTATACTAGGCCTTCCTTGCATTTTGTTATACAAAATTTCAACAACCTGCTCCGTTTCAATGATTCCAATTCTTTCCACTTCCTCTTCAAACATTTCTCTCTTTAGGAACCTGTATACTTTCTCGCTTACCCTTCCAACATTCTCCCACTTTTCTGCCCCTTGAGGATATCCCATCAAGTTTTCTGTTAGAATATGGCTCCAACCAACTCC
>CAUHTR010001198.1:0-85884 GCA_959609185.1 Schmidtea polychroa
CTTATATTTAATTAATTTTGTATAGTACTTTATATTTTCAGCGACAGTGTATTCCCAAACTTTAATATAATTAATTTAAATAAATTTAAATAATTAAAATTTTTATTCACAATTAAAATCTTGAAATTAAAATAAATTAAAAGAACAAATTTAGCAAATAAAATATATTTTTAAAAAAATTATAAACATTAAATTACACATAAAATATTTTTATAATTTTAAGTTTAAATTTATTAAATTTGAATTTTTTTTTAAATTTTAAACTACCTTAAATATACAAAATGTAATTTAAAAAAATTATCGATTTAAATTTTTGAAAAAATTTTGTTTATTTAATAATAATTAAAGTTTTATTATTGAAAAATGGCAATTTTTGTAAAATATTCGGATAAAATTTTCACAGTTGAACTGTCCCAATTATGTAATATATCAGAGATAATCGAATCCTTTACCAACATTCGTAAGGCAGAACAGAAAATCGTCTATAAAGGTCAATTGATTTCAAGCGTAGAAGCATTATTGTCGGAAAATATTTGCAACGAAGATACGATAGAAGTGTTTGAGCGATTGTGTGGTGGCAAAAATAAACGAAAAAAGAAGAATTTTACCACCCCTAAAAAGATCGCTCATGTTCATAAAAGTCAACCCTTAGCGATCTTGAATTCTTATTCTGTATGTAATAATTTGACATAATAATTTTCTATTTATTATCTTTTCTAGATTGATAAAGATGGAAATCTTACCAAATTGCGACAAGAATGCCCCCAATGTGGTCCAGGGGTGTTCCTAGCTGACCATGAGAATCGCAGACATTGTGGAAAATGTTCTTTCACAGTTTTCAAAGAAGAAAATATTTCTATTTAAATGATTTTTAAAAATAAATATTGTGATAATAGTAAATAATTTTATTTGCCTTCAAAAATTATCAAAAGTTCCTCCACTAGCACAAAATGTATTTGTATCTTTCGTGTTTCGTAATTGTTGAATTAATTTTTTTAATTAAAGTTGTGTTATCTATCAACTTATATATAATAGGACAAAATTACTTTATTATCCGCATTTAAGAAGTTATTTTTAACGCGAAGGTCAAAGCGATTGAAAGACCTCAGCAAAAGGACAAGAAGCAGGCATGAGTTTGTATGACCGTATATGTCCACATATGGTCAAGGGTTACCACCACTGTACAAAGATATACGAAATCAATCAACCGACTTGCAATGCATTTGATTACTCCTATTGTATAAATATTAGTCTAAAATCAAACCAAAATGCAAATTAAAAGTCTTCTATTGAGGTAAAAGAGAAAAACAGGCTATCAAATATATGAACTTTCAATTTATTTATAAAGGTTTCTGAAACGAAAGCCGTTTTCAGTATTTCGAAGGTATGTCTCAGTTTGTAATGATGAGTAGATATCTTACCCCTAGTAAACTGAAAATGCTTATCGAAACTTACTATAGAAATATATTCTTCTTAATCTGCAAATGACACACAACTTAAATTCAAATAATTCTAATCCTTCAGGGTTATCCCACTTTTGCTCTCGAATGGTTCTTTTAGGTTGAATTTTTGTATTTTACATTCATATTGTTAGGATTTATTTTGTTATTGTTACGGTTTAGCCGACAGAAATTGACACTAAATCTATGCACAGATTATATGCACACTAATAACGTGTGTATTTTGGAATAATATGACAAGAACACTATTTTTATTTCTTCGCTAGAAGAATGTGCATATTACCACCCGAGCCAATCACAGTGATCACTATCTTCAATTTTGCTTTTTTTATAAAAGAAAATTCCTTTTTCAACTCGTCAGTAAATGTACATTGGGGTTTCTTGGACATAATTCTCTGGAATTTGAGATTAATTTTTTTTATTTAGAATTAGAAAAATTAGAAGTAATATACATATGAAAAATTAATGAAAATATAAATACAAACCTTTATGCGGACACAATTATAATAAAAATTCACTTTAATATAAGTATTAATAGTAATATTTAAATTACAAAAACATGAATAGCTTAATTATAGTAATTATTATCAAAGTAATTTATTATTACTAAAATTAGAAAAGTGCTAAATTTATTTTATATATGACGTTAGACGTTGGACTGACCAGGTGATAACAAAACATTACTATGAGATAATTGAGAGTTATCGACATTTAAAATTTGTACTCACGTATAAATACGGAATTATTTTGAGAGTTAATCAGAGAGATACGGTTACTAGAAACTCTTGACAATTAAACAGAGAGAGTGAACTAGATAATTTTGAGTATTAATCTAAATTTGACAGAAAGTTACTTTACAAGAGTTGAATTTCTCGTGATCTTTGTTTCTAATTTCTTGTTTCACCAATACTTTGTCCCCGACTTCTAAGTTCCTAGTTGTGACAATTTCTTTCGCTTGATATCTTTTAGCCTCTAATTTCCGCATGATTTCATTTCTATCCACTTCATTATTACTATGCCATTGCGATCTATTAATCTTTCTCCCAAAAATAATTTCTGCTGGACTCACTCCAGTAGTTTTTTGAGCTGGCGCATTTAAAACGTATTCTATATCAGGTATTAATTCAGCCCAGCTTTTTTTAACTCCTTCTCTGAGTGACGCGTTAATAGAGTCCCGTATAGTATGAAATTGTCTTTCAATGACACCATTAGTATTATGATGATACGGACTCGAAAATATCAACTCAATTCCTGCTGCCTTTGCTAGTTCTTTAATACTTTTTGATTCGAAATTCATTCCACAATCAACATGTAGTTCCTTAGGGGCTCCAAATTTCAATATCCAATAATTTAACAAAACTGCCTTTATTGTATTTTCATCTTGCTTTCTAATAGGAGTTAGAGATATGTATTTACTGTAATGATCGATTATTGCACAAATATATTTTTCTCCTCTGAAGGTTTCTCTTAATGGACCGCAAATATCTATATTTTCTCCATAGGTTCTGAAGCTTGAATTACTTGGGTTTTTTCTTTTGACTTTGTAGTTAAAACTTTGTTTTTCTGACATGCTTCACATATTGAAATAGTCTTTTTTTACTTCATTTAGCAAATCTTCCATATCAAAATTGTTCCTAATATATTTCATAACTTTTTCTACTCCTGCGTGGCATAATAATAAATGTGTTTCCTTAATCATTTCTCGTCTTTTTGTTTCTGATATCCATATTTTGTTTTGATTGGTATAGATAATATTTCCTTTTAACATATATATTTTTTTCCTTTCATTTATATTTGATCTTTTATTTCTTGTATTTCTGCATTATCTCTTTGCCATTCATTCCATTATTTTCGGTCATCGATGTTAACAATCTAGTTTTTAATCGCCCTGATTTTGGGTTATCATCGTCCATCAAACATTGTACACTATTTGCCGCATGTATTTCTAGACAGCATATCTGCATTCGTATGCGCCGTACATTTTCTGAACTCCATTTTTATGTCTAAACTGCTCAAGTAATTATCCACGTTTGGAACTGTGCTGTTATAGGCTTCTTTATCGTTAACGTAAAAGTTATTGCTTTATGATCAGTGCGCAAAACAAACCGTTTACCATTATAAATAATGGTTGAAATGGCGACAGAAATAATATATAGCCAAAAGCTCTTTTCGTGTTATACAATATCCTCTTTCATGACTACTCATTGCATGGGATCCATATGCAATAACGTGTTCATGCTCCATTTCATCTCTTTGTGATAATACAGCTCCAATTGTATCAAAGCTTGCGTCTGTATCTAATATGAATTCTTTCTTGAAATCTGGAAATACGAGAATTGGCGCTGTAGTCAACACCATTTTCATTTCTTCGAAAGCTTTCTCACATTCCTCAGTCCAGATTATTTTTTCACTATTACTTCCACATATGCTTTCTAGCGCTCTAGATTTTGTTGCATATTCCTTAATAAATCTCCGATAATAGTTACATATACCTAAAAAGCTTCTCAAATTCTTTATACACTTAGGCCTCTGAAATGATTTAATAGCCTCTACTTTACTTTGATCTGTCCGAATCTCCTAACTGTTAATAATGTGTCCTAAAACCTTTACTTCGCTCTTTAATAACTGACATTTTTTCTGGGTTGATTCTCAATTAAGCTTCCCGTATTTTCTCTAGAACTTTTCCAAACACATTGTAATGTTCTTCAATTGTTCTTGTAAAAATTAAAATATCGTCTAAATACACCATAACTCCTTCTTTCCATAGATCTTTCAATATTTTTGTCATTAATTCTTGGAATGTACCCGGTGCCGCCGCAATGCCAAAAGGCATTCTATTAAAACAAAATTGCCCTTCTTTAGTAGAAAATGCTGTCTTTTCTTGCGATTTTATGTCCAATTTCACATGATAATAAGCGTTCCCAAGGTCTATTTAACTAAAGTACTTAGATCCATGTAATGTATCTAGAATTTCTTCTACATTCGGCATAGGAAAAGCTTGTCTTTCAGTAATCTTATTAAGCTGTCTAAAATCTAAACAAAGTCTGATATCTTTTTTGTCTTTTTTCCACACGCATACTAACTGCGTATTCCAAGGTGAATTACATCCTTATGATATCATTATTTTCTAAATTTTTTATAGCAGCATTTATTTTCTCTTCTAAATTGATGGGTTGTATTCTGGGTTTTATCATAATTGGCCCTTTTTTGTGATGATTTTATGTGCAATTAAATCAGTATATCCAATATCCCAGTTATTAGCCATAAAAACACTTTCATTGTTTTTAACAATCTCTAACAGTCTTTTACTTTCGTTTAATCTTAAAATTTCTATTGCTTTTTGACATCTCTCGTTATCTGTAACCTTTTCCCCAAATCTAGCTTCTATTTCACACACACATTCATTATATCCTTCTTCATTTTGCTTGATGTAGTTTAATTCAATTCCAAACTCTTTTTGCAATTTCACTCCGCCTATTATACCTGGAACATTATTTTTAACTATTATAAATGTTATTTTTCTTTCCATATTACCAATTCTAACATTAATATGTATATTTCCGATTGTCTCTAATTTACTATCATTTGCACATCTTAACATCTCATCTGTTTTTATGATTTTCACATTCACTAATTGGTCCACAACTGCTTCTGCTATTACATTTACTCTTGCTCCTGTATCTAGTAAGCATTCCATTCTATAGCCCTGAATTTCAAGAGTTCTACTCGGTCTACCTTGCATTTTGTCATAACTCAATTTCGGTCGTTTCCATTCATCTTTAGTGAAAATATTTTGCTTCTCTGATATTTCATTAATCCACCCAATTTCATTTCTCTCGAATTTATCTTCTGCCATTTTAATAAATTTATAAACTTTTTCATTTACTATTTTATTATTATATTCTGCTTCTTTAATTTCATTATACTCTTCTTGATTCTTAGGATTATTATTATTATTTATTAATGATCGATCAGCATTAAAATAACTATAACATTTAAAATTATTTAAAGGAAACTTTTTAAAATTACAAATTTTATTATATAAAGGTTCTACATTATTATATATATAAGATTATTTACACTATTAAAATTTTTATGACCAATATTTACATCAATATCAAAATTACTTAGTACATTGCTCCGATCATTGCCTCCCGTGTCGAAGCATGTACTTTTGAGTGCTAAATATCCTCATATTTGTCTTCTGCATCATCTGAATACTCCAGTGGCATCGTCTCATCATTAGCTTCAATTGCTGCAATTGTTCTTCCTGGATTGTTGATCTTTTGTTGATAGCTTGTGGTTCGATGGGCATAATAATTATTGATTCTCATGTTTGAATTAGTTTGAAACTTCCTTCTTTCCAAATTTGTATAGCAGTCAATCTCCTTGTGTCCACGTAAGTGACATCTCTGGCATTGAATCGTTGAACATTCTCGCCGTACGTGGCCTTCAACTCCGCATGCAAAACACGTTATTTTCTTTTTCATTTGGCATTCTCGACTAACATGACCAGTTTACTTGCATGTCCAGCATTCCAATTGTCGGTTAATGACGTTTCACTGCTTGAAATTATTATTTCCGTTTACCATTCCTCTTTGAGCAACATCTCTGTAGCTTCTGTAGTTTTGAACAGCCGGTGAAGTCTTCACAACATTAATATGGCCCATAATTTTGTTTACCTTTTCGAATTTCTTTATTGTCGCTTTCATTTCTTCTGATGTTTTCAAATCTTTCATCTCGATCTCTTTTTTAACTTCTCGATACAGTTTGTAAGCAGGCATTTTTCTATTTCTTCTTCATCCCATTTGTGCGCTATTAATTTCTTTGTCATCTTTTTAATTTTCTCTATAAAAGTTTCGGATGAATCTGATCCTTGTTCATAACTCAAAGCTTCTTTTAGATCATCCATTAATGATGTCGGTTACGAAAATGCACATCGAAGTTTCTCTTTCATAGTTTTTCCTTCAGCTGCTTCATAATCTTCCATTAGCGATCTGTCAAGTAATGTTGTAGTTAATATTACTTGCATCCTAATTGTTGTTTTTGTTGCGCCAAAAAACCTTTGACAATCCTTGATAAAATTTTCTAGATCATCGCCTTTGTGAAATTTCTCAGGTAATAGTCTGCTTATCAATAAATCCGTGGTCGTGGTCGCCATGTTAGACGCAATTAAATTCAAATCTTCTTCAAGCATTTATTTTTATAACAACTTCAAAATTGTGTCGTTTACTAGCATATTTAAACACCGAGGCGTGATAATTATTAATATTAATGTAATTACTGGTCATTTAATTGATTTAATTTAATATAATTTAATATAATATATAATTAAATATAGAATTTAAATATAAAAATTTAACAGAAATAATTATTTCTACTAACTGATCTCACTTCTACCATTTAACCATAATAATTTTATATAGGGGTTTACTAACTCCCTACAACCACTAACAAACTACCCAACGTATATTTGAAAATATATTTCTCTCGACAATAAATAATCAATAACCAAAGTTTTACGAGTTTGACCGATTCTCCACTCGGTGTTTATCCCTTGACAGAAGATAATATTCACCTTTTTATTCCCTAGCTTCTTTTCACAAACTCTTTCCTTTTCTATTCGATTTAATTCTTTTCCACTTTTTAATTGCCTTCCTTTTTTTAATCCTTCGTAATAGCCCTAATTTAGTTTGTCTCCATTTATCATGCTGTCATGATAATAGCCTTCCGTGATTCTCATTTTGTTTACTTTTCATGTCAATCGAGCTCGGGTTTCCTTCATCTCTCGGGTTCTCCATTGACTCGGGTTTTCTATTAGCCAATTAATTAATTAATTAACGATTTTCTGTTAGTACACATCTGAATGCTTTTCAACCCTTTCAAACAATTTTCTGATAAATCCCTAATCACCATTTTGTTGACCATTACTTAATCTATACCTGTCCCGTTTTTCCGATTCAATTTCGATAAATTTACAATTTATTTATTTTTTTGGATTTTTGCCTTTGTAACTGCTTTCGCAGTTTCATTCGACTATTTCCATCCTAAGTTCCTTTGGTATCACTTCTGTGCATGACCACAATTCTATTTTTATTCGACCTACATTTTATTTAAATTTACTGACCTCAACAGTACAATGTAGAATAATTCGCTATAGTAAATAATAACTATAGAGAATTACAAAAATTCCAAAAAAATCAATCACAAAATAAATAATACGAAATAGAACTTTATCGAAAAATCAAAAAAACAGAAAATAAAAGATATAGAATTTAAAACTCCAAAAGATAATAAAAACAGAAAAATAGAATATGTATAATTGGAAGTCTTGTCAAACACCTATTAAGAAGTCATTCGCGGAATTGTTATAAAAGGAAAAGAAAACTTACAACGCTAGTTCTATATTAAAGAAAAAGGTCGTGTAGGTTCCATATAACGACTGCGAGTTTTGATTATAAAGATTATAAACAAAAGATAAGTTTTTGACCCAAGACGAATTCATCCAAATGTTCTTAGGAATACTTGAGGACTGGTGACACAGGGGTGTAGCTAGGGAGAATGGAGGGCTAATTTATCACGGATGCCAAAATGAAGGGTCGTCAGAAGAGGATTCATTGTGCATTGCGCTGGAAATTATTTGAAAAATTGTAGTATCAATAACCAGTTCTGAGCGTTCCTTCAACAAACTGAAGCTCATTCTCTCATATCTAAGGGTGTTGAAAGGACAAAATGTCTCTTTGATCTTGTACGAAATGGAGAACGAAATTGTTGATGCTATTATCGACAAATTTGCGGGCACGAAGTCGAGAAAAATCAATTTAATATAATGGATTTTTGGAATTGGCGCAATGTGTGGCGGTTGACATAGGCTAACTGTTAGTAACATTTTTGTTGTCGTTGTAGCAGTTAAATTTTATTTTTCTTCAAATTGTATTTCTATTGTGTCTTTTTGTGGTCATATTGAGCATTGACTTTTGTACTCTTATTTTTCCACGGCACCGAATACTGTGCTCCAATGTTTCAGTGACATTTGGTAAAGAGGGTGCAAAATTTTTATACTCTGTACCCGGGCGCCAAATACTGCTGGACAAATTTGATATCTTTTTCAGAGTTTTACTGCGGAATTATTTTGGGACAATTGTATTTACGAGAGCTTTGATAAACTTAATTAATTGTGTAAATTATATTTGTTTTATTAATAATTTAGTTAGATATCTTTTTGTTTAAATAATTTGGAATTGGCGGTTTTTGTGAATTAATTAAAACTTGTTATTTATAAATTCTTTGATTAAATATATATTGTTGGTTTCAAGATTTTTGCTGCGAAATTTAAAGATGGATAGCCATCGAACGTAACATTATTATAATCAACAAAATTTTTAGCTTAAATGCTATTTCTAATTAAGCAATATAAATCTTGGAACAAATTCTTTCAACAAAATCGGTATCCTAAACGAACTCCGGAAACCAAATCTAAATACAGATCATTAATCATAGCAATTCCGTACTAAATAAAAAGTAAATATTATGTTGGCAATAAAAATGTCACTAACCTAATCCAAATATCGATCTAAATTAAAAAGATATTCAAATTTAAAGTGAAAAACATGTTTATCACAAAAATAACAACAAACAAACAAATTCGGAAAGTTTATTTATGAAATTTGCTTTGAAGAATCTCCAATTAAATCCGACGTGACCTCAGCAAACAAGTGATCATATTCCCACTGTTCGTCCTCCTGCAATCGAATAAGATTCTTTAATAAATCTCACTTGAATATGACAAATAATAGACCAATGCATTTTGCAAATAATTTCCATTCCTAAGAAAAGTCTCTAAGAAAAGCCTCAAAAGGTTCAAGTGAAAAATCCAAACAGAGATAATACCACGATTCACAAATGGGCAAATAAAATATCAATTCATCAAGTTTCCTTCACAGCAATGGACCCAAATATGAGAGATATAGAAATGAATTATATATATAGAATTGCTACAAAACTTATTAATATTTACTATAAAAATAAATATTGATTCAATTCATTGAATAATTGATTGCATAATAATTATAGAATAGTTGCTGATGTGAGCTCTCTGACTGGGCTGAGCTTTCTTACCGCCGCCATAATTCAATGTAACCTAAGCAATTGGTAACCAAGGAAATGTTTTAGTGGGATTTTGCAATCACTTTTAGCTTTTAAACAATAATTTATTTAATTTTAAGGAAACATTTGTAACCAAGATCATGAATTTACCATGGTGACAGTAACTATAGCAATGTAGGACATGTGGGACAGATAAATTGATTTTGTAATAACATTTCAATTTACCTCTTCAACTTCAGATTTCAACAGCAAACAATTAGATAAGATTTTCAAGTCGATCTCGTCCTCCTAGGTGGATAAAATCATCAATAATAAATCAATAATGATTTATCAAGCACTCACAAACACAGTAAATGCGACATGTTCACTGAGATCGCGGTCCAATTCCTTATAGGTCGATACCCGGTTCACCATGACGCTGGAATATTGATTTATATCAACCAATCAGATTTATTGATTAATTATTATTTCATTGATAACAAAAAGAAATCAAATCAAATCAATAGTTAATAAGAAAAATATTAAATATTGATTAATTTTTTTATAAAAAATATATTTAAAATAATAAATAATTAATTATTAAATAAAAAATAATTAATTATTAAAAAACACATAATTATAATAATAAAAATTTAATGAAATAAAAAATGTAAAAAATAATAAAATAAATTTAAATAATAAATAATTAATTATTAAATAAAAAATAATTATATTAATAAAAAATGTAAAAAATCATTAATAATAAAATAAAAAGTATATATTAAATAATGAAAAATATATATATTTTAGAATGTGTTTCAAATTATATTAAATAACTAGATCAAAATATATTAATAATGTTAAAAATGATAAAAAACAATAATTTTCCAAAATATCGAAAAAATAAATAAGAATAATATAAAATAAATAAAAGTTAAAAATAATAAATTAAATAAAAATTAAAGTATATTTCAAAATAAAAAAATTAATTAAATTAAAAATTTTTAAAAATAAAATAAAAATTTAAAACTATTTATTTAATTAAAAATAATAAAATAAAAAATTATATTAATAAAAATAAATTAATATAATATTTAAATAATAAATCATAATAATTTTAACAACCAAAAAATGGAAATTTAAAAATAATAAAATTATTTATCTTCAATTGAAAAATGATATATTATATTATTAATAAAAAAATAAAAGACAAAGCATATAAAATAATAATATTAAATATCGACTAATTTAAATAAAAAAATAAATATTTAATTTTTAAATAATATTTTAAAAAGTTTACAAATGTCATAAATAATTAAAAAGAATAAAATAATAAAAATTAATAATGTTATTATAAAAAATTAATTAAAAATTATTAATAAATTTATTTAAAAAATATTTTAGAAATAATACACTAAAAATTTTATTAATATTTATATAATTGTAATAATAATATAATTGTGAGGTGTTTTCAGCTGAGAGTTAAATATTTCAATGATATATCAAAATAACTTTTAAATAATTTTTAATTTGGATTTTTTAAGTTGAAATTTTTGAATTAAAAATTAAAATAGATTTTTAAAAAAGAAGTTTTATTAATGAAAATTTTTTAAATAAATATGTTTTAAATATTTAATAAATGGTTTTGAAAATATTTTATTCAACGCCGAAAATTTGTTTAAAATTATACAATATGTGATATGATAAATACTTGGAATTATGTTGTTGACTTTTGAACCGGATTTAAAAAATAATTTAGAAGATGTGTTAGCAGCTTCTAATAATAATAAATATTATAATTAATTAAATAATTTATGTCAATAATAGAAGAAAAATCATTGGAAAATATAAAATAATTAATTAATTTAAAAATAATAATAAGAAAATAAAAAAATATTGTTGCAGAATTTTATTAGTACAAATTAATATCTCTCTCTATATAAAAAAGCTAAGGGTTCCCTCCATCCGAATTTTACTTTTTTTATTTATTTTTTTTTATTTATTTTTATTTTTTTAAAATTTTTTTTCTTTATTCTTTTTTTTTAAATTTTTTTTGGTTTTTTTATATTATTCTTTATCTTATTCTTTTTTTTAATTTTTCTTCTTATTTTTTTTATTTATTTTTTTTATTATCTTTTATTTTTTTAAAATTTTTTAATTATTCTTTTTTTTAATTTTATTTATTTTTTACTTTTTTTTGTTATTTTTTTAAAATTTGTTGGTTTTTTATTTTTTTTAATTTTTTTTATTATTATTTTTATTTATTTTTTTTATTATTTTTTTGGTTTTAATCTTGGTCTTGGTATCTTGATACTGGAATTATTTTTTTATATTAATCTTATTTCTGCAAAATCATTAATCCAATATCAATCAACAATTACAATTATTTTAATATCTTAATATGATAAACTTTCCATACACTATAGATGGGTTGAAACATCACCTAGGGCGTGGAAGAACGTCTTTTCGAGATTTTTTAATTTATTTTAAATAAAAATTATTATTAACCCCACGTTCTAACGGGGTTGGTGAAGCGAAGCGAACAGGGGGAGCCCCTAGTTTAAATAATAATAAATTATCAAAAATAATAAAATATTAAATAATAATAATCAGTAATAAAATACAATAATAAAATTATAAAAATATCATAGAAAAATAATAATGAAAAATTTATAATATTATAATATAATGATAATAGGAATACTTTGGGGCTTGCGCAATTTGTGGTTCTTCATTCGATGCCTCCGGAATAGTTGGAATATCTAGAGTTCCATAAGTATATTTCCATAAATATCAGCTACTCACTCATTTCTCTGTCACTGTCAGAATCTGCTAAATCAATAAATGGCAAATAAAAATGAAAATAAATAAGCCTAATTATTATGCCCAAATATTTATTTGATATTAGTTTTTCAATTTTGAAATAAAATCTTTCAGCATAAAATGTGCCTAGTGGAGAAATTTAATAAGGAAACTTTATAACTTAATATTAAGGACGAAATATTAAATAAGTGGAATTATTATTACAATTATTAATAATTATTATTAACAATTATTATTATTGTAGTGTAGTGTTATATGAATTACCATTTTTTCGAAAATAAATTAATAATAAAACTATAAAAATTTTATAAAATTTTTAGTAAGATATTAATTTATTAAGCTATAATTAAAAATATTAGATTATGAAAGATTTTTAGACAGCGGAATTTATTATTACAATTAGTGAGTTGATAAAGTCTTTAATTAAATCAGTAATATTTAGACTTTATTTAGACTTATATTTAGACTTTAATTAGCAAATTAATTTTTATACTGATTTTTATTGATTAAATTCCCCTAAATGCTTGAATTCCTACATACTAATAAGAATAAGAATGGGAAGCTGATATTGGAAGGACATATTTTTTATATGGACAAGAAAATCGATAGTGTGGTCTATTGGAAGTGTTTTCGAAAAAATGGTCATTCGAAAAAACGGTCCTCTACCGTGTTATATTATTTTTTGTTTGAATTGTAATTAAAATAATAATGTATGGTTACTTTTATTATTATGTACATATTTTTATGTATATATATATATATATAAAATAAAAAAAACTATATAGTGATAATTTACTCTAGTGAATTATCACTATAGAAAGATTAAAAAAATAAATAAATCAACAATAAATAAAATTTAAAGTTTACATCGGAATTGACAATTCAACCATAGCAAAATACTCTCAGAATAATTTTTACTAAACATTATTCTATTCAACAATTGCAAAATCCTCACAGAACAATTTCGGTCGAACATTATTCTATTCAAGCGCTGTGAAATTCTCTCAGAACGATTATAACTAAATATTATTCTATTCGTCCATCGTAATATTCTCTTTGTACAAATTCAGCCAAAGAACATCCCAATCAATCATTGCAAAACCCTCCCGCAACAACTTCGTCAAACATTATTCTATTCGGTTACCGTAAAGGTTTTACATAGGTTTGTAGATTTTTGATTAGCGTAAAATAAAGGTTATAAAAGTTATTTGTTGTTATTTTTACAGCCATTTGAATATCACTTAATTATTATATAAGCTATTTCTACCAACAAACATTCACACCAGCTGTCCCGAGACTGAGTACTTTTTTAAAGGAGACTCTGCTAGGTCCTACATATTTCTCTAAAAACACTATTTACGATTTACAATTTACACTCACTAACAATATTAATACTGTTGGGTTATTGAGTTCGTGATAATTTTAAATGTTACTCTGACTCCAAGCGTGTCTTTATACGATTCACAAATAACACTTGACAACAGAAATCTTTATTGATAATCACAAATAATATTTCTCTTTACACTGGCAATAAATTCAACACTCTGCTTGGTGACTATACAATGCTTATTGCAACACTCGGTGAGGATTAGCACTTATGTATAACACCGGATTAAAAGATCACAAATTACTGATTGGTTTCTAAACTGGGCTTTTGAGCTGGTTGTTTTCTTTGACTTTCTTCACAACTTTATTCAAATAATCAAATAACTTTTCGTTTTATTTTTCAACTAATTCTTTTACTTCAACTCTTCTCCAATAATTATTCTCCACAATTATTTGCTTTACAATTATTTTGACAATCGTTTGTCCAAAAACGTTTCCTCCAACGTCTAATTTTCTCCAATAATTTTATCTCTCAAATCGTCTCTCAAATTGTTTTCAATTTCGCGTCACTTTGTCTCTAATTTTCTTCTAATTCCATGTCCACCAGTTTTCCTTTATCTAGTTATTTTATTTGTGGCGCTGGCGACAGATTCTGTTTACCATTTTCCTTTTCCTCTACGTTAGACTTATCTCTGACAGATTTCAGATATTTTTCCATTTTCCCTTTTTTGTTAAGCCGCCTTCTCCCGACAATTTCGCTATCCTTGACAAGCTGTCAAGATACGGCTTTTTCCCTTATTTTGTTTTTCTGGAATTTGAAATTCCACCTTCATTTGTACTTCTTAATTAACAATGACCTTTGTTTTAATTTCTTGTTTGTTTCCTTTTATTTGATTTATCTTTCTCATTTTTAATTTCTTTTTACTTCTGTTTTCTTTTCTGAGTTCTCATAGATCGTCCCGTTTGTCATGACGATCTTCCCCCAGGTAATTTTATTTATTTATTTATAAATTGTTTATTTAGGTATCCTCAACAATACCACAATAATTATGTTTCAAAGAAAATACGCAACCAAAGGAAACATTCAACACTAAGATGCCTTCATTTACTACATATACCAAGACAAAGAAAATCCTATTGTAACCTTAAAAGTCAGACTGCGTAAAAGTCACTTGTTCAACTATATATCATCTCTGTCTCAGCGTGATATTTGTCCATTTTTGAACATTTCTTTTTGGAAAAAAAATAAATTTCAAATTTTAAATTATCTATGTGGATTTTAGTGGCAAAATTATTTCAAAAAAATATAAACAATTTTTAAATTTTAAAATCATTAAATGATTAAATAAATATTATTTACTATTCGCTTCAATTTAAATGCACACTATAAAATGCAAACTATAATTAATAAATGCAAACTACCTAAATTTAGCTAACTATAATTAATATAAATATAATTAACTTAGCTAACTATAATCAATATTTAGTTTAAATTTAACCGGATTCATAATTGAACCTTTGCCATTGAAAGAGCAATAATGCAAGCAAAAAACAATTCAGAAATTGACGATCTTCCAGAATACTGTTCTTCTGAAAGTGAGAATGAAGAACTTGTTTCAAACCTCAAAACACGAAAGAAAAAAATTGACAAAGATTGAAAGCGAGAAAAAGTGTTTACCAGATCAAAAGAGGCAGAAGACTTTGTTAAAAGTGAGAACTTGTGGGCTTGTTTTCGCACTAACAAGACTGAAGAAGGAGAAAAAGCAAAAAAAAGCATTATTCGTGCAATAGATTTTGAGGGTTTTTAAGCATTTCAATCTCATTAATTAAAATTATAGTGTGCAAAAATTATTTTTATAGTATGCAAAATTGAATTATTTAGTTTGCATTTAATTATGAGCCTTTACTATTTTATCGAATATTTTGTAGAAAAATTTTAATATGGTGTAAATTTTTTAACAATAATTTAACAACAATTATTAACAATAATCACGAATTTCTTTCTTTCGTTTTCCCAAAATAAAAATCTGCTTTTAGTACTGACTTCGGAAATTCTTCGCAATTTCATTTAGGTGGCGTATTTTATCGCTTGTTTGCATGTTTGTTTTATTATAGAAATTGCATTATACCTTTTGTGGAATCCGAGAACAAAAATTGCCAGGTGTAACTGCTAATGCATTTTAAGCATCAGGTGAGTTTGTATGTATCTTGTATTAGGTCGGTACATAATTATTTATACAGTTTTAATTAAATAAACTAGTTTTAAAAATAAATGACCTACATATATTATTCAGTGTAACCCACCTAATTTTGTCCAAATGACCTTCAATCGATCTTTACCCACTTTTATTGACCTTAAACTGGCCTTAAAACTATCTTGACCTCCATTATAGACTTAGACCTACTCTATTGACATTAAATCGACCTAGACATTGTTTTGTTCTTAAAACGATCTTGACCTTCATCATCGACCTTAAACGACCTTGACATACTTTATTGACAATATAATAACCTAGACATGCTTTATTGACCTAAAAACGACCTAGAACTATTTTATTGATCCTAAAACGACCTTGACCTACTTTATTTGACAATAGAATAACCTAGACATTGTTTTGATATTAAGACGATCTTGACCTTCATCATCGACCTTGACCTACTTTATTGACAATAGAATAACCTAGACATGCTTTATTGATCTTAAAACGACATAGACGTATTTTATTGACCTAAAAACGAACTAGACCTATTTTATTGATCCTAAAACGATCTTGACATGCTTTATTGACATTAAAACGGCCTAGACCTATTTTATTCACCTTAAAACGACCTTGGCATACTTTATTAACCTTATAACGACATAGACGTATTTTATTGACAATAGAACAACCTAGACATGCTTTATTGACCTAAAAATGACCTAGACCTATTTTATTGATCCTAAAACGATCTTGACCTACTTTATTGACAATAGAATAAACTAGACATGCTTTATTGATCTTAAAACGACATAGACGTATTTTATTGACCTAAAAACTATCAGCAAAAACCAAGTTGAAAAATGGTTCAAGAAGTTCAAATCTGGTGAGGAAAAAATCTCATAGATGAAGAAGAAGTGGAAGAAGAGGAAAGCTTGACAACGAGAATGTTGACCAAGGACCTCAATGTAAGCCATTAAACCATCCTCATTCGTCCCAAGAAGCTGGGAAAAGTATGGAAATTATTTGGATCAGTCCCTTATAATTTATAAATAATTATTCAAATTCAAATTAAAGAGAAAAATATCTGGATCTACTTTTAGTCTATTGAAATAATTTGATTACCGTCTTTATCCAAAATCGTTTCTTCTTTATTTGAACTAGATTGGAAATTCATTAATTAGTAACATTATCATATTGATTTTACTTTTTACTTAGGCTGACTCGTTTTCTATGACAGATAAGCAATTAGTCAAAAAAGTTATTTAAAAATTATTACTGGTTAAAAGAATCTTCCCCCCAACCTTTTGCTATTTGTTGCTTGTTATTTGACTGAAATTAAATTTTTAATGCATTTTATAATTATTAGAAAGACAAATTAACTTTTTGAGGAGATGCTTCTGGAATGATATCATCAGAATTCTCAACGGGTTCATCAATTGGCTGATGAGCTCTTCTTCCACTTTTAACTGCCTAAATTTATTATTTAAATTTAATTTCTGTTAAGCAAATTTACTTTTTTAGGTCTAAATGACATTGTAACTAAGATAAACAATTGAAATTGAAATTATTCTAATTCAAATATCTAATATTAAAAGACAAATTTTTTTCAAATAAAATCAATTTAATTTAATATAATTATTTGAACAAGATTCATAGACAGAAATCAGTTTTATAATAAAGTAAATTTAATAAATTTACAAAACAGTAAAAAATTTATTTTAGATTATATTTTTCCATTTAAATGAAAGAATTGTGACGCAGTACAAAATTATTAAGTTATTTAGTTTCAATCTTCATTGTGATGAGATAACATTTTATAATTGCATTGATCAAATTAGTTTCTTGAAAACAGTACTAATCTCTACTTCTTAAAATGACATTGTGTCCGTAATTAATATGGGAGCTGCTTGTTTTGATAAAAAGTTTTTTATAAAAAGTTGTACAATATCAATGACAAGGTGAACTGTAATGTTAGGTGTCATTAATTCAGAGATAACTGAAAAACCTATGTTTATCTTCCAGATTTCTATAGCAAGATTTAACCCAATTAATGTTTATTTTACCTTTTTGTTTACTAAAGAAAAAAGTATAGTTTATGTTAGATGATAGAGGACGGGCCATAGAAAATTTTGAATTAACCAAGTATTACAGGATTGAGTCAAAGAAATACCACGTCAATATATACACGGAGAGAAGATGAACATAAACATACCAGAAGAAAGATCAAAGTCAACGACAATCAAATAACTATTTATTGTGAAATTAATATCGATATAACTGTATTGGACGTCATTTTTATCTTTTGTTTATGCTATTACATATAATTGTTGGCGCTTAGGGATTCGTCATTTTGAATGGGTTAAGGGTACTGATGTATACTTAAGCGACTCCTTCCTAAAACCCTTCATGATTGTTGTACTTTGTGCCATCTGTGTAACCATGGTAATAACCATGTTGGTGCTGTACATAATGGTTGAAAATCCATGAGCAGGTGAGCTCCATTGCTAAAACTACTCATGATATTTTCATTTTCAAGTTCAAGATGCTGAAAACTACCGAAAATATTCCAACTTGGCAATTGAAATTGAAAAAAGCCATAATGTAAAAACTACATTATCTACTTTAATTAATAGGCTCTTGGTACAATAAAAATGATCAAGTTCTCAGTAAAATAGGGTTATCTAAACCAGAAATAAAAAGTCTGGCAAGAAACGCATGCACAGCTTCGGCTATAAGCAGTTATCACGTCTTCAGGGAGCATACCCTTAAGGAATAATATATTTATATTTATAGTATATGTACTCAGAGCATACCCATATTTATTTGTACACTATGGTTATTATAAAGGTAATACGGTAAAATACGTAGTTGTTCATAACTCCTGAAATCGCCTCCGAAAGTTGAAATGTATCTTTAATATTGACCAATATATATATATATATATAACCCAAATATTACTATAGTAGATGGATTGGGCACCGCTGGCACAGGGCACCGCTAGCACAGTACCCCCCCCCCCCGTCGTCTTATTTTTCAAAAATATGCTAAGTCTAAAAGTACAAATTTTTTTTAAACAAAGACATATGACTCATCAAGGTCATTGAAACAAAGACCATGACTCATCCGATGACTCATAAAATTTCTCAAGGTCATTTAAACAAAGACCATGACTCATACTATGACTCATCAAGGTCATTTTCAAGGTCGTATGACTCATAATATGACTCATATGACCTTGAAAAATTTTTTCAAGGTCATTTAAACAAAGACCATGACTCATCAAGGTCATTTTCAAGGTCGTATGACTCATAATATGACTCATATGACCTTGAAAAATTTTTTCAAGGTCATTTAAACAAAGACCATGACTCATCAAGGTCATTTTCAAGGTCGAATGAGTCATAGTATGACTCATATGACCTTGAAAATTTTTTCCAAGGTCATATGACTCATAGTATGACTCATCAAAATTTTCAAGGTCATTTAAACAAAGACCATGACTCATAATATGACTCATCAAGGTCATTTTCAAGGTCATATGACTCATAGTATGACTCATATGACCTTGAGGAAATTTTTTCAAGGTCATCTGACTCATCCTATGACTCATCAAGGTCATTTTCAAGGTCATATGAGTCATACTATGAGTCATATGACCTTGAAAAATTTCCTCAAGGTCATATGACTCATACGATGACTCATCAAAAATTTTCAAGGTCATTTTCAAGGTCATCTGAGTCATCCTATGACTCATCAAGGTCATTTTCAAGGTCGCATGACTCATCCAAGGTCATTCCCAAGGTCATATGGCTCATCGCGATGAGTCATCAAGGTCATATTATTATTTTTAAAAAATATTATTATTTTTATTATTATTTTTAAAAATATTATTATTTTATTTTTAATTTTTTCAAAGTTCCCGCCAACCAAAATTAATAATCGATAGCTCATTTTAAAGCTCAATCCAAGACCTTTCGAATGAGCTATATATTATTATTATTATTATTATTATTATTATTATTATTATTATTATTATTATTATTATTATTATTATTATTATTATTATTATTATTATTATTATTATTATTATTATTATTATTATTATTATTATTATTATTATTATTATTATTAATCTATATACTCCGAGTCTATATACTCCTAGTCTATCCGACAAAATATTTTGTCCCCCTATGGGTAATGCTCACAAGGGTACTGGTCACGCTCAACAAATCAACAAATCAACAAAACATACATTTATTTAAACAATAAAATAATGTAAAATTAACAAAGGTAAACTAAATATTGATGTACTATTCGCAGCAATATTGTTTGAAATTGGTAACGTAGAATTGATTTTCAGAGATTCTATTGATCCTTTGATTGTTTGAATTTCTCTTAATAATAATTCAATCTTTTTAACAAATAATCGTGCTTCTTATCAATTATTTTCATATTCATTTTATTTTCAACAATGGAGTTATTGAAAACCTTAATATGATCAATCAATTCAAATTTTATATTTTGTATATATTCAAATGATAGTTCATAACTGTTTTCTAAATTCTCCAATCTTTGAGATATTCTTTTTCCTGGATGCTTTGACCATTTTGGTTTGTCGAGAATATATAAAATATCCATCAACTTGGCTGTATTCGGACAAACACATATTGATTTATTAAAAGACTCCACTGTTATTGTTGTATTGTGTGAGCACACACTCGTTATAATAATTAGCAATATGAATATAGTTTTCATGGTGTATCAAATCAAAACCTTTCTTTTACATTTATAGTCTATCAACCAATCAAAATCATCCGGTATTAGTATAAATAAAACATCATATTTTAAATTATTGTAAAAATGTCTCGATTTATGGAAAATGTTTTAAGAGAACTAGTCAACAGGAATATTATGGAAAGCCTATGTTTCCTGGTCGATCGGACCGAAAAGGTCATAGAAGGTAATCACATTGATTATGAAGATGTGATCAATTCTGATTGTCTGGAAACCAAAAAATTCTATTTTAATAGAATTTTTAACTGTCTATGCGACGATCAGATGAAGTGGACCCGAATACTAGTAGGGTTCGCTTATATGAAGATTATAATCGAAAGAAGTTTATGGGACTCGGAGCACTATTATCAGTGGTCTCAAGAAGTAATAATTTTATAATTTATATTTTATTAATATTTATTTTCTAGATAATCAAGTCAAAGTTTCAACCATGGATTGAAGCCAATGGCGGATGGGGCGTATTCAATCAACTCGCTAGAAATGCGAAGCAAATTGATGACCAGAAGAGAAAATTTAAAAACTATCTAAAACTTGCAACAGGTGTTGCTATTTTGTATATTTTATCAAGATTTTTAAATAAAAATTAATATAGTTATTTTTTGTTTGATTTTTAAATAAATATTTAAATAACATTTTAAATAAATTTACAAACACTAATTAACTAAGATTTATTAATTAACACATTCACAGTCGTCATCTCCACATTTCATTATATTTTCAACGACATGATCAATACAATGAGAAAATTTAGAAACTATCTAAAACTTGCAACAGGTGTTGCTATTTTGTATGTTATATCTCGATTTTTAAATAAAAATTAATATTTGTTTGTTTGATTTTTAAATAAATATTTAAATAACATTTTAAATAAATTTACAAACACTAATTAACTAAGATTTATTAATTAACACATTCACAGTCGTCATCTCCACATTTCATTATATTTTCAACGACATGATCAATACAATCATTCGTAATATTATCTTTAGATTCATCTTTAGGTTCCTCTATAGGTTCCTCTATAGGTTCCTCTATAGGTTCATAGATTTCCTCATCAATTTCTTGAGTATCGGTTTCTTGAGTTTCTTCCTCATCATCAAATCCTGTATCTTGACTCTCAACTAACCAGCCGATATTTAAGGCATTTGTAATAGATAATATGTCCTCAATTTTCACACCAGATATTTCTGCTAACTTTTCCAACAAAAAGTTGATTAAAAATTCTAAATAATAAATAATTCGGTAATTAATTAATCATGTTAACCTTTTTCTGCAGTCATTTTCATCACTTTAAAACTATATTATAATTTTGTTTATAGATTTTCTTTGTTAAATTTGCATGTCATTTGCATTTATGTTGCAATTAATAAAGAGAAAAACAAATCTGACTAATACATTTATTAAATATAACATTAAAATATTTGTGAAAGTCTAGCAGACATAATTTTCCAAATAGGAGAATATACATCATTATTATCAACTTTATATCCCTGGATTGCAATTGTTATATACCAATTTTCATTTTCTTTGAAACTGATTTCATCAAAAGCATCATAAAATCTTGCATATCTATTGTTGAACCACGCATGTTGATTACACGATAGATTCGAATCTATCCGTTTAAAAACATCATCAATAGTTTTGACATCAATCATTGAAAGCGTGCCGGATAAGAAATCAAATTTAGTCGGAATTAGCTTGACTGGTGCAACCAATTTCATATTGATTTCTTCTTTCAAAAAATACATTCTGTAATTGTGGAACATTTGAACTGGTTGTACCATTTCTTTAGGTTTTTCGGTGCTTGAAATTTTCTTGGTCATCGTGAATAATGATTAAATTTAAAGGTTACAGGGTTTTTATACCTTTGACTCATGTCTATCAACCAATCAGATGATAGCATGTCTTTGTTTAAAATTGCAGGTCATTTGCATTAATACTGCATTTATGTTCTATTAATGTTTTATTATTAATGTTTTATTATTACTATTACTATTATTTCTATTACTATTATTACTATTTCTATTATTACTATTTCTATTATTATTACTATTTCTATTATTATTATTACTATTATTATTATTATTACTATTTCTATTATTATTATTATTACTATTTTAAATATAAAGAAAAAAAAACACAATTCAAACATTAAAAACATTTATTCGTAACCTAAATCAACAATCCGGGAGTAGTGAAACCTTCTCAGAGTTTTCACTAACTCCCATTCGACATATCGCCGGTATCGATCGGCACAGCATGAGCATCCGATGATGCACTGGTACTCTGGCTCCATTTGTTTGATGCTTCGGTTTATCTTTATATCCCACAGGAACTGGTGAAATACCTCCATTATTCTAATTTGCGTTGTGTAGAATATGAGGTCCGGAATTATTTCTGCTTCTCTATCCTTAATAATTTCATTGATTTGCGGATAATAATATTTTATCCTATTGATCATAACTTTGATATATTTTTCTAAAATAATAAATAGTAAATAATGTGTAAATAAAAATTTTAAATTTACCGGAATCGTCAATATCCTTCATGAGGGTTGCAGAGCTTGGTATTTTGTACATAGTGAAAAAAAAATGAATTCTAAACAAAAAACCGTTTGTTTAAATCAATCAATAACCAATTAGAAATTAACCAATTAAAAATCGACCAATGAAATTATCTCATTTCGAACATTGTCAACAAATTCTCTATACTCCAAATTTCTCAACCCCAACATGACAACCTTTCCACTAGCAAACACGTTGACACATATAGGGTTATATTTTAATAGTCTTAGTGCCGGAAACAATTCCGGTTCAAACATACAATCACATTTTTTCGACATTTTATATAGATTGATACTATGTCCCATATCCATAGTAACGGTAATTGATTGGATTTTAATATTATTTATTCGATATTGTAATTTATTAATATCCAAAGGTTTCTTACATCCCATGATTCGACATTTACCAGTCTTGAAAAATATTATCGGATATTTCCCGCTTCTATCGATAATTTGCTGGGGTTTCCCTGGTGGGAACCTCATATTCGATACATCAAAATTTCCTCGATAGTTTATATTTGCTAACATTATTAAATCATTTATGAAAATTAGTCTTTATATACAAATTGAGCATGAGTTCATTAAATCATCGAATATAAACAAATACACGTATATAAAATTTTTGAAATGGAATTAAGAAATGATGCAGTATACCAAATCGTTGGTCCGAGTGGTAGTGGAAAAACATTATTTGTTTGTAAATTACTAAAATCAAATTTATTCAAATCAAAATTCAACAGGATTTATTGGCATAGGGGTGCTGATGAAGAACATGGATTAACTCAATCAAGTTTCTGTAAATTAAAAAACATGAAAATAGTAAAGGGATTCGATAAAAACTGGTCCAGCCGATTAAAGAAAGGCGATGTCATTATTATCGATGATTTGTATCAAGAAGCTAATAAAGAAAAAGATTTTAATAATTTATTTACAAAGATCAGCAGACATGTTGGTGTAACAGTTATTTTCATAACACAAAATCTATTTCATCAAGGTGGGGCACATCGAACACGTAATTTAAATGTACAATATTTAGTTATTTTCAAGAATCCTAGAGATGCAACAGTGATTGATTTTCTTGCACGTCAAGCATACCCTAATAATCGTAATTTTCTTATCAGTGCATTTCAAGATGCTACAAAAATACCTCATGGATATATATTTCTTGATTTCACACAACAATGTCCCGATGATTTACGTGTAAAAACAGATATTTTCAACCCAAAAGGTGCCATGGTTTATAAACAAAGTTGAAAACCTCTATGAATAATAATGTTTCTAAAAGCAAGGGTGAAAAATATTAAGAAATTAAGAAAAGGTATTAGAAAGACTATTAAAGTTCCAAAAGTTCCACCAACAACTAGTTATACACCGTCTAAAAAACTTGTAACTGAAAATTTCTCTGCAATGAATCTTATTTCGAAAAATCCTAAACCTAAACGTAAAACCCGTAAAACCCGTAAAACCGGTAAAAAAGTAGTTAAAAATCATCGCAGTTTTCCATTTTTTAATGCATTGTTAAAGGCCCCGAGTATGAAAAGAATGAATATATTGCAATCATTCCCAAATTTTGTTGTCGATGATTTACTCAATATTATACTTAAAGTAGTCAAAGGCAAAATTAAAATCAGTAAATCAAAAAAGCATTTATTGAGCAAACATAGGAAACCATTGTTATCTTTAGTAAATAATAAAAATCGTAAGCAAATGAGAAAAATTATATATAAACAACAAGGTGGATTTATTGGTGCATTAATACCTCTGGCATTATCATTATTAGGTGGAGTTGTAGGAAATCAATCATAAACAATGGGTGCTAATCCTTCATTGCCCGACATTAAATTTAATTTTAAATCTTCTTGTTGTAATGGAGAAGATTTGGACGAACCCAGAAGACGAAGCCGGTTTCGGTGGAGTGGCAAAATTAAACAAAAGAGTTCCGAATTCGAAAAAAGAAACCCAGAAGTGGTTATCAGATCAGCTTGCGTACAGTTTGAACAAACCAATGCGGAAAAGATTTCCAACAAGAGCGTATAAAACATTTGGTATTGATGATTTATGGCAAATGGATTTGATGGAGATGATACCTTATTCGAAAATTAACAATGGGAATAAATATATTTTAACATGTATTAATGTATACAGCAGGTTTGCACGAGCAATACCAGTCAAGGCAAAGTCCGCAGAAGAAATGTCCAAGGCAATTAATATTTTATTTAAAGACGGACATCCTAATAACTTGCAAACAGATTTAGGTATTATTATTATTATTATTATTATTATTATTATTATTATTATTATTATTATTATTATTATTATTATTTTAGGTAAAGAATTCTACAATAGTAAAGTTAAGCAAATCCTCGATAAACTGAAAATAAATCACTACTCGGTACATTCTCAATACAAAGCTGCCCATGTTGAAAGATTTAATCGAACATTGAGAGATCGATTAAAGAAATTGTTCGTGCATCAAGGTAATAAAAAATGGGTAAATGCTTTACCGAAAATAATAACAAGTTATAATCATTCATCACATCGAGGACTGAATGGATTGAGACCGGTTGATATTACATCAAAAACATCATTGACTTCTAAGAAATCTGTAAAAATTGCAAAACCTAAATATAAAGTCGGTGACCATGTTAGAATTAGTAAAATTAGTGCATCACCATTTATTAAAAATTTTGATACTAATTGGAGTGATGAAGTCTTTGTAATTTCAAAAATAAATACTAAACAGAATCCTGTAATGTATGTCATCAAAGACAATGATAATAATATTGTACAGGGGAAATTTTATGAGCAGGAATTACAAGTCATTCCTCCCCCAAAAGTATTTAGAATTCAAAAAATATTGAAAACTAAAAAGGTCGGTAAGGATAAACAATACTATGTCAAATGGCATGGTTATCAAAACCCGTCATGGATATCAGCAAAAGACCTAGTAAAGTGAATTTTTATACTATTTTGCCGAGCAATAGTTGTCCATTAATTCATCCAGACAATCAAGCAAGCAAATTCATCATCGAACTCCAAAACCCCATCTATTTGGATAATGACTGGGAAGTTGCTCTGTTGGATTTTACATTTGTATACAATTTATTCCCAATCTATAGCAAATCCGTTATTGAATATAATAAGAAAGTAGCAGTAACGGAATATATTAGTGTTCTTATTGATAAAGATAGTTATAACTTGACGAGTTCATCGAAATCAAGGAAACCTATAATTTATGATGATGGTCAATATTTATACATGAATTGCTTGAATAAGCCATTCGAAATTATATTTTCTACAGTGGCTGATGCTAAACGTCTTGGATTTACTGATTTACGTAATGTATTTAATGATACAGTCAAAATAAATCTCTCTACACTTCCAAAATCTAATAATTTAGTGGAATTCAAATTTAAGCTGTCATACATTGAAATAACAGAGCATGCATATACTTTTAAAGATAATTTATATATTACAGACCTCGAACAATTACAAACTTATTTAGGTGAGAATTGTAGCGATATTTTAACTGTTTTTGAGCTTCAAAAAGATAAAGTATTTAGATTTAGTATAAATTCTAATCTTAGTCAAGTTAAATTTGACTCAAATTTGGCAAAAACATTAGGATTGACTAAACCAGTATGTACACAAAATGAACAAATTTGTGAAGGAACAAACAAACCGAAAATCCTTAAACATCATCAGCAAATGTTCATTTACAGTAATATCGTGGAACCAGTTATTGTTGGCGATTCTAGTGTACCTTTAATGAAATCTATATGGATTGAAAAACATGATCAAGATGAAGTTGTACAAATCAATGTAGAAAATCCCATGTATCTACCTGTTTCAACATCTTGTATAAACAATATAGAAATAAATATAAGAGATGATTCTGGTCAATTAATCGAATTTCCAAAAGGCTCAAAAACTCATTTGACATTACATTTTCGTAAAATAAATGGCTAATTCTGATATTATTAGTATGTATAGTGGTAGCCAATCTGGTGGTGAATTACCATATTTTATTGGTAAACAGTACGGATCAGGATGGTTGAGAACAATTGGTAGATTTGCCCTGCCTATTCTTAAACGTATTGGTAGTTTTGGTATGAAAACTGCAAAAGATGTTATTATGAATGAACAGAAAATATTACCATCTCTAAAAACAAATGCTTTAGCAGAATTAGGGAAAGTTTTACCCGGGGTTGCAGGTATGTTTCAAAAAGAAAAACCTCCAGCTCCAGCTCCAGCTCATGCTCCAAAACGTAAAAGACATGGAATATCACGTATAAACAAACGAATGAAAGGACATGGAACTATATTTGCAAAATGATTTGTGGTAAATCCGAATTATGTATATTTGATAGACCGTCGCCCCAGGCTGTAATAGAATTTGGGGCATTTGAGGAAGTTTTTCCTATGAATTCAATTACCGATAGTAGAAATGATATCGAGTTTTATATTAATGGTTCGCAAACCGAATATTTAGATTTGAATGATACTTTATTGACTGTTCAGATTAAGGTTGTAGATAAAGATAGAAAAGTTTTGGATGCCAATGCAGATGTAATACCGAACAATTTCCTGTTTCATACTCTTTTTAAAGATGCAGTGTTGGGATTTAATAATATCAAGATTGAGGGCGGAAATAATACATTCATTCACAAGGCATTAATAGAAACTATTTTAAATTACAATTCCGATACTAAAAATACATGTCTTACTCCTATGGGTTATGCAGCAGCAGATGATGAAAGAAAAAAGTGGGTAAAAGGCTCAAAGGTTTTCACCATGTGCTCATCATTACAACTTGATTTTATGGATCAACCGAAATATTTACTACCGGGAGTTAATGTACATATTAGACTGAAAAGGTCTGATTCTGCATTATCTCTTACTAGTGCAACTACTACACCAATATGTCAATTAGTTGATGCAAAATTATTGGTGAGAAGAGTTCGAGTAGACCCCTCAGTATTAGCAGGTCATCAATTGGGTCTTAATTCAAAACATGCAATTTATCCATTAAAAACAAAGGAAATTGTACAATTTGCTATTGCTAAAGGTGCTTCATCATTCTATAAAGAACAAATATTTGGTGACAGAAGAATGCCTAATTTTATTCTGATAACATTTCAAAGTGAAGCACAATATAATGGATCATATACTGCGTCCAGCTCAATTTTCAAAAACTTTGGTGTTACATCATTGACTTTGTCGAAAAATACTGATTATAGAGAAACATATATTCAAGATTTCGAGAATGACAATTACTGCGCGACATATATGCAGAGTATTGTTAGAAATCTGGGTTATTTAGATAAAAATTTGAATTGCGGAATAACTCTTGAAGATTTTAAAAGCAAATACCCATTTTTTACATTTGTTTTAGCCCCTGATTTTGATTTAAATCAAAGTCAATTACCTCAAAATGGAAATTTACGACTGGATATAAAGTTTGCAAAAGCTATTACTGAACCAGTACATGTTATAATATATGGAGTATTTGAAAATGAAGTTCAAATTACTGCAAATAGAACTGTGTTGGTATAAATGTATACAGAAACATAAAAAGTTATCATGGAGTAAGTTGTTTTTTTATACTCTGGATTTATTTAAATAGTTCTGTTCAGGTCAATAAAATCGGAAAACAGATATTGGGAAATGAATTTGTTGGAGTTTTTCCTCTTGATAAAATTCCATATTTGAGCAATAATCAAGCAATAATCGTCAATACTCAATCGTCTCATCTTGGTGGAGAACATTGGATAGCTATATATGTGAAACCTGGTAATATATTCGTGTTCGATCCTATGGGTTTTTATTACCCAGCTTTGTTGATATCAAAACTACAAACAATGGGGAAACCTATTGTGTATAATAAAACTATGTTTCAAAATCCCTTGACCCAAACATGTGGTCAACATTGTTTAGCTTGGTTATTGTACAAAAAATTTGATGTTTAAAGAAAAAATGTTTAATAAAATTTGATGTTTAATAAATGTATCCTTTCCTTTGTTGTTGTGTTATTATTAATATTATTATTATTAATAGTATTATTATTATTATTATTAATATTATTATTGTGAAAATTAATATTATTATTAGTATTATTATTATTATTATTATTATTATTATTATTATTATTATTAATATTATTAATATTATTATTATTGTGAAAAATATTATGATTTTTAATTAATTTTATTATTATTCGAATAAATATTATTATTTGAAACATAAAGACTGCCTTTGCCTGAAGCATGCACAGTGCAAGTTAACAAAGGCATGACTAACAAAGGCAGTCACATGTATTTTGAGTGATTTACATTACATACATGCATGCGTGTGATTGGTTGAGAGAGTAAAATATTCAATGTATATATGTGTGTGTCTATATTCTCATTGGCTGGGACAGGAAAATATTCATTCTCTTTATAAACATTGACAAATCTAAAATTTGTCACAATTATTTTAAAATTTTGAAATTTCAATTCAATCAATCAACCAATTCTAAAATGGAAAAGAATAATAATACTCGAGTCTTGAGAGCTCTCTTGACTAATGGTAAATTATTATTATTTTTATTCTATTTTTTATTCTATTTTATTTAGATCCTTTCGACTGGTTCGCAGTTACCGAAGACGAATCAATATTGAACGTGGATCGAATTTTCGGTAAATTTAATATTTTAATTTTTATTAAATTAATTAATTTTCATTGCAGAAAATGATAATAGCGATGATGACATTGTTTTTCTCGGGCAAACGGATGCTCCTAATAAGATCTTCGGTAAATTTATAATTTTAATTTTTATTAAATTGATTTTGAATTTTAGAAAATGTTTTAAAAGAAAATGATAATAGCGACGATGACGTCGTTTTTCTTGGGCAAACAGATGCTCCAGTTAATGATGCCCCAGTTAATGATGCCCCAGTTAATGATGTTGGGCAAAACAAGATTATCAATGAAAAAAGTAAATTTAATTTACTTTATTTTAGTATTTTTAAAAATTTTATTTTTTAGCGTTTAAATTCAATGTCGATATCGACGAAGAAGATGAAATTAATAATAATAATGACTTTTCAAATGACTCCTCAAATGACTCCTCAAATGACTCCTCAAATGTGTCTTCTGATGTGGTGGACCGAATTCCCCATGACTCTTCGGAGGATGATTCTGACATTGAATCACCATGTAAGATATATTTATTTTATATATATATATATTTAAATATTAAAATTTTTAAATATTAAAATTTTGTAATCACTTTTTTTTAAATATTTTGATGTAAATTTCTTTAATTTTTGATGAAAATTTATTAAATATTTTGATGAACCTTATGCCCAAATTATGAAGAAAAATGAATTATGAATTTATGCCCAAATTATGATGATTTATGCTCAAATTATGAAGAAAATGATTTATGCCCAAATTATGATGATTTATGCTCAAATTATGAAGAAAATGATTTATGCCTAAATTATGATGATTTATGCTCAAATTATGAAGAAAATGATTTATGCCTAAATTATGATGATTTATGATTTATGCTCAAATTATGAAGAAAATGATTTATGCCCAAATTATGATGATTTATGAAGAAAATGATTTATGCCCAAATTATGATGATTTATGATGATTTATGACCAAAATTATGATGAAAATGATTTACGAAGAAAATTATGATGAAAATGATTTATTATGAAATAATGACGAAAATTTATGAACAAAATGAAAATGATTTATGACCAAAATTATGATGAAAATATGACCAAAATTATGATGATTTATGCTCAAATTATGAAGAAAATGATTATATGAAGTAAATACTATGTTTTTGAAATATAATCAAAGTATTTAAAAAAGTGATTACAAAATTATAGTTTTAAATTAATCCTTGTAGTTTGCAATGTGCATCTACAATAGTTAAAATAATAATAATAATAATAATAATAATAATATTAATAATAATGTAGTCTACAGTAAGCATGTAGCTACATAGTAGTCTGCAGTGGGCATGCAGCTACTTGTCTTTTATATAAATAATAATGTAGTCTACAGTAAGCATGTAGCTACATAGTAGTCTGCAGTGGGCATGCAGCTACTTCTCTTTAATATAATAATAATAATATAAATAATAATAATAATATAAATATAAATATAAATAATCTGACCCTTCTAATGTAGTCTACAGTAAGCATGTAGCTACATAGTAGTCTGCAGTGGGCATGCAGCTACTTCTCTTTAATATAATAATAATAATATAAATAATAATAATATAAATATAAATATAAATATAAATAATCTGACCCTTCTAATGTAGTCTACAGTAAGCATGTAGCTACATAGTAGTCTGCAGTGGGCATGCAGCTACTTCTCTTTAATATAATAATAATAATAATAATAATAATAATCTGACTCGTCTAATATTTTACATATTCATATAATAATCTGACCTATCTACTAAAATCTCTTTAATATTCTCTCGAATATATTAACCTATTTTCTATAGGGATTTATCATCATTTGTTATATAGTTCATTTGAATTAAATAACAAATGATGATAAATCCTTATAGATGTAACAATTAATAACAATTAGAAAAAGAATAAAACTTTAATTTTATTATTTAACAGGTAAACTATACCCAAATTATTGTCAGTCCTCAATTGGACATAGCGATAAATGTCATCGGACAATGAAAAAATATTATCGAAAGACGTTTAATTCGATCAACTTTTTTATATGCCCCAAATGTGTAACGAGCGAAAAAATAAAATATAGAGAATTTTTTAATAAACATCATAGTCACTTAGGGCAATTTTCGATCTCAAAAAATGTTTTATTTAAAAAAATAAATAAAAATAAAAAAAAATTGCAAAAAAATTTACCAAAAAATATTATTAAAAAAGATATAAAAAAAGATATTAAAAAAGATTTAAAAAATATTAAAAAAAATATTATAAAAGAAAAAACAGATTTTATTAAAAAAGATGATATTATTATTAAAAAAGATACTATAAATATTATTAAAAAAGATATTAAAAGAAAAGAATCTATTAAAAGACCTGCTGCTTTAATTAAAAATTACATTCCGAATAAATTATCGCGACCTGAAGTGATAGTCATCAGCAAAGATGAATGTGTAGCTTCAACATCGTTTACACAACACGCACCCATTACACAACAAGCACCCATTACACAACAAGAAGTGATAGTCATCAATGATGAATGTGTAGCTTCAACATCTTTTAACATATTTCAAATAGGCGGCTCTTTGTTTGAACCTACGGTAGAATCCGATTTGAATGGATCCCGAAAAACATTAAAATTTAACATAAGAAATCAAAACCTAGTAAAAATAGCCCTAACATCAAAAATTGAAGATAGATTAATAGAGGAAATAGAAAAGATGGGCAAGGTAAAAATACAATTCACAATTTTAATTAAATTTGAAAAAGATGGGGAGATCCGGGATAATTATTTTTCAAATAATGCTCAAGTTTTTACATCAAATTTTATAAACGAGGGGGTGAGCAAATTAAATGAAAAGATTGAGCAATTCACCTATTTAGGAAGCGGGTGGCGAGTATTGAATATTTTAGAGATAGATTTTATTTTAACGAAATACGCACCCGTTAGTAGATTATCCGGACATAGCTATATAAAAACCCCATCAGCATTAAAATTAAAACACGCTATAATTAATGTCAAAAACAACGACCATAAGTGCTTCTTGTATAGCATTCTTGCACTTTTAAAAAGAGAAGAAATAGGTCGTAATCACCAAAGAGCCGCCAAATATATAGAATTTTTACCTCTATTAAATTATGACGAAGACACCGATTGCCCGATGAGGCTATGCAACATTCCCAAATTTGAAAGAAAAAATAGAGATTTAAACTTGAGCATAAACGTTCTTTCTTATAATCCAGCCAGTTCTGATTTAGATATTTCTGAGGATTATGTAGCTCACCACCCTCATCTTAATATAGTACATCGCTCCAAGGTTATAGACGGTAGACCAATTTATTTATTACTTTTGAGTAATAAAGATAAATATCATTATACAGCCGTGACTGACTTGGACAAATTAATGAATTGTCATGAAAATGAAAATGTAAACGTTCAAATAAGGTGTAACTGGTGCCCACATTGTTTAAATGGGTTTAGATATAAGAATGCTTTCGATCAGCATGTTGCTCTATGCTGTAAAAATCAGACTGGCACAACTTTGTATACACTTCCTAAAAATAAAGATTTATTATTCTCAGATTACGCAAAAACCGTTACACCTCCCTTCGTAATTTATGCCGATTTTGAATCGGTTTTACCAGAACATGAAACATATCATCAAATTCATTTACCCATATCAGCAGGTCTTTTATTAATTAATAATTATACACACACTAAATTTTATTATTATTTTTTTGGACCGAATTGTATTTTGGATTTTTTGAGGAAAGTGGAGGAAATTGCTGTCACAATTGTCCTGCCATATTATGAACTTGAAGGTCATAAAGGCATGTCTACTTTGTCTTTTGCTCAGGAGCGTGCCTTTCGATCTACCACTATTTGTTATTTGTGTAAAAAATCTATTATTAATCCTGTGAGAGATCATTGCCATTTTACAGGTAGATATGTCGGAGCGGCATGTAGGAAATGCAATGTCTCTCGCAGGATTAATAAGTTGTTACCTGTTGTCTTTCATAATTTACGAGGCTATGACCTCCACCATATTTTAAAACATGGTCTCAGTGATTTTCCCCTTTGGGAACTTAATATTATACCTACCTCTACAGAAAAATTTATATCTTTAATTGCATATATTAACAAATTGCCTGTTCGTTTTATTGACAGCATGCAATTTGTTAATTGTTCTTTAGCAAAAGCTGTGAAAACTTTGACTACTTTTCCTTTGACTTCGTCTGTCTTTCAAGGGTCGATGATTCACTCTAAAGGTATCTTTCCATATAATTTCGCTACTTCTTTAGATGTTCTTGAATCGACTTTAGAATTACCTCCTATTTGGTCTGATGTTACGGAAGATCAGTACGCTGAGGCTCAACTAATGTGGAGTCAGCATAACTGTAATAGCTTGTTAGATTATATGTTAATCTACCTAAAATTGGACGTATACCTCCTCGCAGACTATTTTCAGCAATTCCGCGGTAAGGCAATTGCTTACAATGGTCTGGATCCTCTTAATTTCTACGGGATTCCCGGTATGTCATGGGCCTCAGCGCTTATGACATTAACGGAACCAATAGAACTTTTGCAGGACATGGAAATGTATAATTTCTATGAGGGAGGTATCCGGGGTGGGTTAACATTTGTTAACAAACATTACACGGCTACTTCAGATGATACAGAATTATTGTACATTGATATAAATAATCTGTATGGTTGGGCTCTTAGCCAAAATCTTCCGTATGGTGATTTTTCTTGGGTGCATGAAAATTTGAATGATGTTTTACTTGAATGTATGAACACGGATATTGATAACCTTCCATATGGGTATACTATGGAGGTCGATATCGATATTCCGGAATGTGTGCATGACTTTTTGAATGATTTTCCGCTTGCGCCGGAAAAGTTGTGCCCGCCTAATTCAAAAGTTGAGAAGCTTATGCTTACGCATTGGCCAAAGAGGAACTATGTTCTTCATTGGAGGCTTCTCAAATTGTATATAGAATTAGGTGCGGTTGTTGTAAATATTATTAGATGTATAAAGTTTAAACAAGGACCTATCTTTAAATCCTATATAGACACCAACACCACTTTGCGATCTCAGTCTACTAGCGAGATATATAGGGACTTGTTCAAATTGTATAACAACAGTCTGTACGGTAAATCCGTAGAAAATCTAAAAAAAAGAATGAATTTGAGGTTGTGTAATTCATCTGAAAAGATGATAGTATACTCCTCAAAGCCGACTTTCAGAAAGTCTATAAGAATCGATGACGATCTGATTGCGGCACATTTGGAAAAAGATATGATTTGTTTAGACAGACCTAGCTACATCGGTCAAACAGTACTAGATCTGTCTAAACTACGGATGTACCAGCTCCAATATATTGATTTGGAGAAGTACAGACGCCAATATAAATGTATTATTAATATTATTGCCGGTGATACCGACAGTTTCTTTTTGGAAATTAAAAATTTAAAATTAACAACATTATTACCTCAGATGATCTCAGATAATTTATTGGATACGTCAAATTACGATCCAACACACCCCTTGTATAGTAGGAACCTTGACTCGGTCATCGGGAAGTTTAAAGATGAGAGCAAGGGATTAGGGTATTCTGAATGGGTTTTCTTACGCCCTAAATGTTATAGTCTTTTAGGTAGTAAGGAAACGGTAAAAGCGAAGGGGGTTAAATTATCTGGGACATCAATAACACACGAAACATATCTAAATTGCTTTAATTCAAATCAGGTGATTTCTGTACCGCAGACTAGAATAGGTACTAGAAATCACCAACTTTTTACTTTTAAAAATTCGAAAATTGCCCTAAGTAATAATGATGATAAGCGCGCGTGGCTAGGGAAAAACTTAAGTTACGCATTTGGGCACTATTTAGGAGTTGACGAATTAAGCGAATATGATGAGGAATTCGGTCCGGCTCCAAGTCCCAGTTTCGACGATAGTGATTGGGAAGAAGATCAATAGGGCAATTGAAAATTGTGATTTACAAAAACTTGTATATATATATTGAAAAACTTGTATATTTTGATTTATAAAATTGTATAAAAAAAAATGTAAAAAATTGTATAAAAACTTGTATATACTTATTGAATAAAAATTTGTAAACAGAATTTTTTTAATTTTTTAAAGTATTTCTTGTTATATTTTTTTTTATATTTAATGGTGATTTTTTATATAGTCTGCAGTGGGCATGCAGCTATATTTTTTTTATATATAGTCTGCAGTGGGCATGCAGCTATATTTTTTATATATAGTTTGCAGTGGGCATGCAGCTATATCAATGAAATAATAATAATAATAATAATAATAATAATAATAATAATAATAATAATAATAATAATAATAATAATAATAATATTAATAATAATAATAATAATAATAATAATAATAATAATAATAATAATATTAATAATAATAATAATAATAATAATAATAATAATAATAATAATAATAATATTAATAATAATAATAATAATAATATTAATAATATTAATAATAATAATAATAATAATAATAATAATAATAATAATAATAATAATATTAATAATATTAATAATAATAATAATAATAATAATAATAATAATAATAATAATAATAATAATAATAATAATAATAATAAAACATTAAACAGGTTGCAAAGGTACTGGTCACGCTTAGTTATACATTTGATGGTTACATTTTGATTGGTTATCACAATTTTTATAAATGTAAAAACAAAAGTAATTTAGTTATTAATAATGATTTATACAAATAAAACCGATGAATGTGTAACTTTATTATTTTGTCAATATTTTTTTTATATGTCATTTATAGCAAGGAAGTCCTACTAGAAATAAGGAAAAATTAACCTATTCTGAAATTTCATTGACATTTTTAAACAATACACTTGAAGATTTTATAAATAATCATGATACTTACAGTGATAAACAACTCATAAATATTTTAAAAATTTTCAAACATTCCTCTATTGAATATTTGTTTGATTTATTTAATTATGAGAAATCCATTTTAAAGTTATCTTGTTATTTAATGTACTTAGAAAAAATAGCTGTAAACAACGATTCACTGAATGAATACTTTTGGAGTTGTATGTTTTTAAGGTTGAAACCAGGATATAGTAGATTGATTTATGAATGGATAGCGAAAGCCGATTTGATTGAAAATAAGCTAACGAAAAAAATTGAAAGATGTTAAGAAAAGATATTTAACTTGTTCAATTTGTAAAGAAAATCGAGTTTCGGTTTTGTATTTACCGTGTGGTCACGTAATTGTTTGTTCTAAGTGTCACGAGAAGAATGTTCGCAAGTGTCAAGCCTGTTCAACACTGATTAATGAATATCATACTATATATATTTAGTTTACCTTTGTTAATTTTACATTATTTTATTGTTTAAATAAATGTATGTTTTGTTGATTTGTTGATTTGTTGAGCGTGACCAGTACCCTTGTGAGCATTACCCATAGGGGGACAAAATATTTTGTCGGATAGACTAGGAGTATATAGACTCAGAGTATATAGATTAATAATAATAATAATAATAATAATAATAATAATAATAATAATAATAATAATAATAATAATAATAATAATAATAATAATAATAATAATAATAATAATAATAATAATAATAATAATAATAATAATAATAATAATAATAATAATAATAATAATAATAATAATAATAATAATAATAATAATAATAATAATAATATATAGCTCATTCGAAAGGTCTTGGATTGAGCTTTAAAATGAGCTATCGATTATTAATTTTGGTTGGCGGGAACTTTGAAAAAATTAAAAATAAAATAATAATATTTTAAAAATAATAATAAAAATAATAATATTTTTAAAAAATAATAATATGACCTTGATGACTCATCGCGATGAGTCATATGACCTTGGGAATGACCTTGGATGAGTCATGCGACCTTGAAAATGACCTTGATGAGCCATAGGATGACTCAGATGACCTTGAAAATGACCTTGAAAATTTTTGATGAGTCATCGTATGAGTCATATGACCTTGAGGAAATTTTTTCAAGGTCATATGACTCATAGTATGACTCATATGACCTTGAAAATGACCTTGATGAGTCATAGGATGAGTCAGATGACCTTGAAAAAATTTCCTCAAGGTCATATGAGTCATACTATGAGTCATATGACCTTGAAAATGACCTTGATGAGTCATATTATGAGTCATGGTCTTTGTTTAAATGACCTTGAAAATTTTGATGAGTCATACTATGAGTCATATGACCTTGGAAAAAAATTTCAAGGTCATATGAGTCATACCATGACTCATTCGCCCTTGAAAATGACCTTGATGAGTCATGGTCTTTGTTAAAATGACCTTGAAAAAATTTTTCAAGGTCATATGAGTCATATTATGAGTCATACGACCTTGAAAATGACCTTGATGAGTCATAGTATGAGTCATGGTCTTTGTTTAAATGACCTTGAGAAATTTTATGAGTCATCGGATGAGTCATGGTCTTTGTTTCAATGACCTTGATGAGTCATATGTCTTTGTTTAAAAAAAATTTGTACTTTTAGACTTAGCATATTTTTGAAAAATAAGACGACGGGGGGGGTACTGTGCTAGCGGTGCCCTGTGCCAGCGGTGCCCAATCCATCTACTTACTATAATATATAATATTATTATAAAATAATTATCATATAGAATTTACCCTAATATGTTGCTGTTTGCCTCAATTACAACTCCTAACTGAGAGTAACCTAACTCTATCCCTCTTAATTGTTTCTATTACAAATTTAACTAATATTCTGCATATTTCCATATATACAAATTTATAAAATTATATATAAAAATATTTATATTGTCAGTGGGTAAATGTAGGGGTCCTTGTAGGGACTCCGCCCATCTGATAATACTTTTTAGTTGTTCATATATTTATTATATTACCACCTTTATCACTTTTCTGCCTATACACCATCCTTTCAATTCATACTATAATAAATGAAGTATATCCTGATATAACGTTATAAAAATCACAAATGGAGTCTTCCTACTCCGAAATATTAAATCTTTCTAGGTTATCCCTATTAAGAGCCAACTAATACCAAGCTTAACTCATCAGACAGAGGTTCGGACAGATATGACAGAATGCCTCTCCTAATCAATGAAAATCCGAAAACTTCCCTTTCAGATCCTATAAAAATGCCTAAAATCCACTCAAAGAAATAAGCAATAAAATAGAGAAAACGTTTGATGCGAGAGTTCCTAACTCCAGCATCCGAAGAAAAGAAAACATAAAAGCTACAGTTTACATAAGGGTAGAACCATTCTCCCCTTCGGCTTAAAGCCAGCACGATTTTCATAAAATTTGATTTGATTTTTTTTTCCAATAGGTCTTACGTCATTTCCTATCATATTAGATTTATTATTAACTTCTACGGTTATCAATGAATATTAAGGTCTCCCATTGTCAATTATACTCCAACCCCAATGGCATCTATTCAGAATACAACAAAAGACAGAAATTTTTATTAGGCAGACAGAGTAAAAATTTTTTGGCAGGATCCAGACTTGTTACCGTGTAGACGATATTTTATATATTTTAATAGTGCTGGATACCCGGGAAGGAAGAAAATTAAAATAAGATAAAACTGTTCCTGTCTGCTCAGTGTGTGGTTCCCTGGATACCCAAGATGACCTTAGCTGATTTCCCTTATGTGTGCCCGTGGCGATGTCGCACGTTGGTTCTGCGCACATAGGTCGGAATTCACTAACAGGTGAGCCCCTAACTTAGGACTACTCTTAGCAAACTTGCTTTTCGGATTCAAAGGTGCCATAGAAGGACTTACACTGATTCAAACACATAATTTGGTACGACCCTGGTCCAAGGGGACGACTTTGCTAGAAGAATTTCATTGTTCAACAATCATTCGTCAGATACATACTACATAGCAGTCCAACTCGAATACACTAAAACAAGGATAGAAATTTTATTATAGTAAACTAAAACAATGGCACATGCAAGTGAGATACATACAAAGAGTCGGATAGAAAGCGAATGAAGCATGACGCAATTCACAAGTCGGCTGGAGTCATATAACTGTCTTTTAATTCACGAATCACGGAAAACTTTCTCCCTCGACCAGCATTTCGTCAATGTCCACTGGTAGTCGGCGGTCTTCTATGAACTTCGCTCCGCCTACTGGAACAACTCGAAATATCTCCTTGGTTGGTACGGAGTGTGTAGCAGTGATTTCTTCGATGATTGATTAGGCGACCGATAATGACGCTTCCAAGGCTGCGATAGCGTTTCGGCGCTTTTGATTCTTCTCGGATCGTGTTGGCCGTTTACGCTTCCGGATCGAGGATGTAGCTTCGGTAGGGGGTTGAGAAGTTTGGGGAAGAAGAGCTGCATTTAGTGTTTGGGCCGATGGACCATTTGACACTGGCCTAGAGCTCGATATACTAGGTGTAGAAAGGGGCGGTAGTTGGGGCCCGTGTTCCGTGCAACTAGTTGAAGGTATCGATGTCCCATAGGTCTGATGATGGGCCGGGAACACATTGGTCCCGCCTTGGATTGGGTACTCCCGAACCCGCTTGGCGACTTCAGCGTCGGTTTACACCTTATGCAGTGCCTCTGATTGGGCCTTGATGGTTAGCCGCTGGCATCTGCTCTCTTCTAGGAGACTGTCACGGCAGTGCTCCAAACGTAGGATTTTAGTTCGCTCTTCTTTCATTTGTGGCGGGGAGAACCACGTGCCTTCGTACATGTCTATGCGTTTCTTCAAAGCCCCAATGTAGATGTGAAGTTTTCAAATGTCTTCGTTCTTGTCTGCGTAAGAAAAACAAGGTCGAAGATCTTTGCTGGAACTAGTAGGTGCTGACATCTAGAATTTAAAAAGGAAAATCCCTATTATAATCGGTAGTAACCATTTATATATTTTTAAAAGATCAGATAGTCCTTACGGATTTTCGTCAACCGCGCCCCACTTTTACCATAGTAAGATTATAACCCTATTCGAAGTCATTAAATAGCATCCCCATACAACCCACATTCATTCAAATCAGTTCCTACACTACATCTATACACTCAACAATCGGTTGAAATTTAAACTCAAATCAGAGCTGGCGTGGGTAAATTACAAATGTCCGGTTATTACACTCATAAAATTTTAGTCTCCTCATTCTCCTACCCTTCGATCATAGTCATGACAGGATTTGCCTTGGCGGTTAATATTTTCCTATGGATTTTTTATTGTTTTTTTTTGATGTAATTTTTTGTTTTAATTCTAAGTATAAATTTTGCAAAGGGGTTGTTTTATTTTTGTATCCTATTTTTTTAATTTTTATTTATTTATTTAAATTTTATTACATTATTTTCCTTCTATTGGTTGTATGTTAAAAGGTACCTTATTTCCTATCTTATTCCTTCTTTTAGTGATTTTATTAATTTATTATTTATTTCTATTTCTTTTAATGGATTTCTTTGATTTTTCTTTATGTTACTGGGGTTTCGGTTAGAGTTATCTTTATTTATTTTATGGGGTTCCTTTTATCGTATTCGATCCAATTCCATCACCTTCGATAATTTAGCCCAACAATAGTTTTAAAAAATGATCAAAATAAGTTAAAATATTAAATATTTTGAATAAATACAATGTCAATTGTAAAGATATCAGTGGTGAAATTTGAAAAATGTTCTTAAAACAAATACAAATAAAATAAGTACAATTACAACTATCATAATTTGACAAAATAAATTTAACCCTTTCAACACTGAATTAATGAAAAAATACGTATAATGTTTGCACAGTCACACCTCTATCACACTACAATTGACATTGAACAGGCATGAACCTGCTGATACACTACAAGTACTGTACTATCAAATTAACAAAATTCGCATAATACCAGAAACTACTGAAACACACATATTAAATTGAATTTGGATAAAGATGACAGAAATAATTTTTCCACAATGTTTGGGATATAAAATATCCAGGAGTGTTGTAAGGGTTCAAATAATTAAAATGAAATTAAAAATAAGTTTTAATTAGAAAACTATCAATAAAAGATTTTAGTGGAATTATATGGATTGAATAGGAAAATAAATTTATTTATAAAATTTTAATCTCTATTGAAAAAGTAATTAAAATATTTAAAAATTTAATTTTAATACATTATTGTAGAAATAATTGATATTATATTAACTGATAGAAACTTGTAATTAATATATATTTAATAAATTAAAAATTCTATAAAATATATTTTTAAATTGAAAATAAATTTTTAATAAATTGATTTTAATTTTTATTAATTTTAATCCGTAACTATATCCAAAAGATGAAAATCAAAGAAAAAATGGTTTAAATTATAATAAACCAATGAAAAACCAGAAAAATAGAAATAATTCACAAATTGTTTCTAATTAATATTATTTAATAATTTGTTTAAATAAATTCATAATATTGACATATATTTTAATTATGTTGAATAGTAATAATCTCTCTTCAGAATCTCATTTTCATTCAAACACGTCAAATAATTCACAAAATGATTCACAAAATTTCTCTAAACCTAATGATAAATTGAATAATTATTTATTTATTTTAATGCTTCTGTCTCTGACAACGATGCTCCAGATATTGCAGACTTTGGAATTACTCATTTCAGGCACTTTGCCCTTTATACATCTAAACACAAGTAAAACCCTTTTTCTTTCGTATCACTCTTTATTCCAATATTTATTTTAAAATTTTAATGAACTTTTATGATGAAAGGTGTTTTAAATTTATTCTATTTTCTAATTTATTATCAATGACTATAATTAAAATGAAATAAATTTTATTTTTTTATGTATACAAACACAAAACTGTATTAAAATCATATATTAAAATCATAAATCATATAAGAATTATTTTACTAGAACATTAATTTTGTCCACCATAATTTCGAATTAGTAAGAAAAATCATCAGTTGTCGAAAAAATAGAAGTTATACAGACTGACATAAGAGGTTAAATGAAGAAAATGATGAAGATGGTGGAAATAACAACGACGATTTCTAAGATATTAAAGAAGAATATAATGTATTCGAAGATAATAAAGATTTTCATTAATAAAATTAATTATTGATTTTGTGTTTCTTTTAGTGAGTTTATTTTCATCTGTGTATGTGTGATAAATTGATAGTTAGTAATGAGTTGTTAGTACCTAGTTGTTGATACCTGTTTGTTAGCTGTTGGTACTTGGTTTTGAGAACGTGGTTGTTGGTTCCTTTGATTTATTATTATCATTTACGTGAAAAACATTTACATAAACGTACAATAAAAATCTAACTTAAAATTTATTTTATTAATATTTCCATAAAAATAAAAGAACTTTAAAAATTCACAGACGACAATTTTTCTTAAAAATATATTACATAACTTTTTGTTTAAATTATTAACTTAAAATATCCATTCAAATTTTTAAACTCTAAATTTTTAATACAATATCATAATTTCTCGTTCAAGACTGATTCTTATATATTGCTTTTTTCACTTTCATTTATTAATTACACATGTTTCTAAAATAGATCATAAACTCTGATTTGATCTATAAATCTAGAGACCATAATTACCTATAGAAAATACTGAGACAATATTTATCATAAGAAAATTACGAGACCATATTAACCTATTGAAAATACCGGGAACAAAATACTCTATACAAAAAACCATGAGAAAATTTGAATCAAAATTAGCCTTTCAACATACAGCAACTGATAAATTCTATTAATAGATAATTTTAATTGAAATTACATAATCCAAAATAAATTCCGACAGCAAACGGGGTTTAGTGTGCTTCTCCTATGTACAGACATCTAACTTCCTATGTGTTTCAAAAAATTTGAAAATATTTGAAATATTTGAAAATATCACAAGTACATTTTGAAAATAATAATTTAAAATTGTTATTTATAATTTAAACATTTATAGATTTTATAATTTGTTTATAAATTATCCATATTTTATAGTTTTTCATCCCTAGTCAATATAGGTAACGTGATAATGATAATGATTCTATCGAAAAATATGGTGAAAAAGATGTACGAATGGCTATTTGTATTTATCAAGTCTTTTTGGTCTAATGTACTAATATTATGATCTTTAATTATTGATGATTTGTATCAAGAAGCTAATAAAAAAAAGAATTTCAATAACTTATTTACCAAAATCAGTAGACATGTAGGAGTAACGGTTATCTTTATAACTCAAAATTTATTTTATCAGGGCGGTGCACATAGAATATTTTTTAAAGTCACTTTTTAATAAAAAATTTTTAACGGAATTTTAAATGAAAAATATTTTTAAGTTAATTTTAATTCGAATAATTTTTAAAATTAATTTTTAATGGAAATTTTAATGAATTAATTTTCAAAGATAATTTTCAATGAAAATTTTAATGGATTAATTTTTTAAGATAATATTAAATAGAAATTTCAATGAAATATTTTTCAAAGTCAAATGAAAATTTTAATGGAATAATAAAAATAATAATAATAATAATAATAATAATAATAATAAAAATAATAATTATTATTAATAATAATTCAATAATCAGATACCATCAACTATCATGTATTTACAACTAGATACCAGCTAGATAACCAGCTACTGAGTACCATGTACTGTCAACTAAGTAAAAATAACCAACTAAGTATTCTTTATTGTATTTTATCAAATGATTTTTAAATTAATTTTTTTATTTGTCTTCAAAAATATTTTTAATTACAATCAGTAAAAATACCCTTTCTAAATGTCTAAATTTAACAAAATTGATGATTTTCATCAAAAATAAATAATTGTCAACTCAACACCACGTGGAATTGAATATAAAATTTTTAGGGATGCGTCATTTTGAATGGGTTAAGGGTACTGATGTATACTTGAGCGACTCCTTCCTAAACGCCTTCATGATTGTTGTACTTTGTGCCATCTGTGTAACCATGGTAATGTTGGGCTGAAACCGAGAACTGAGAGTTTGTTTTAATCGATCGAAAATACCTAACACAAAAACCGCCAATTGGAAAAAATTTATGATAAAGGTTTAATATAAAATAAATTTCATCACACATTAAGAGTCAATAAACTTCGTATAATAGAATAAAGAGATAAATAAATTTAACAGAAAAATTCAACACTCAAAAATTTTGATAGAAAAATAATAAAATGTAAAATAGAATTAGTTGAAAATTATTTAAACAATATAAAAATTAAATCGTCAAAATAATAAAATTAGTTAGCATTATCTAAATTGTAAAGTTTATAGAATTAAATGGTTATGTAACTTATTAAATTTAAAGATAAAAATGTTTAAATTAATAAAAATTAATATAACTCAAATTATTTAAATTATAAAATTTATAAAATTAAAATTAATAAAAATTAAATAATTAATTAATTAAATTAAAAACAGATAAATGATTGCATACACTCATGCATGTATGCAAAATTAAGTCAAAATTTCTCGCACTCTGATTGGATAGAGTGACAGCGCATGCATGAATGCGCATGCAAAATCAGTATAAATACTGATCACAAATTCATTTGAGAAAACTTTTTTTTCAACATCGCCACTTAATTTGCAGACAGTAAAGCTCTCAGTTTCGATTTTATGCCAACGTGGATGTGGTAATTTATTTGTTATTGTTCTTGTAATTTTTACGAAGTGTTTTTAATTAATAAATTTTATATGCAATTAATGTCTCAGTTAAATTTTCTTTTGTTGTCCTTTTTAATGGTTTAATTTCATTTAGTTTCAAGTTTTAAATAATAGTTTTTATTGAGTTCAATTATATTACTTATTGATTATGAACGATAGTACCGTGGAATTGAGATCCAGCATATCATGGTTTGGGGTACCTTCGGGATGCTCAGACTGGTGGGTATGCTGGCTTTTCAATCGCGCAGCTGATTTCGGGCCGAAATGTGGAGGCTTCTCCACGGGTCCGTCGCTGGAAGTACTTTGGTCAAACATAGGTTAGGACTAAGAATACAGGCAGATCCCTGCTCAAATTTTTTGAAGAACAATTTAAATATTATGGGAAGTGTGGATTACCTTGGAAATAAGGGCCGATCCCTGCTCAAATTTTTTTCGAGATAGGTTAAATATTCATAAATATCAAGAAAAATACCTAGCAACCTTTATTAATAGGAAAATAAGGGCGCATCCCTGCACAAAATCTTGAAAGGAAACAATAGAAAACATCTAGAAATGAGGACCATAGCCGAATGAGATAGAAAAGTAGAAATAGAAAATGATCGATGACGTAAGACCTTCTATCGGCCGTCTAGAACCCGAAGAGAAAATACAATGGGGAGTAGTTTTAGCAATAGAGCTCACCTGCTCATTGTTTTTTCGCCTTTGTGTACAGTACCAACATGGTCGTCGCCATGGGTACACAAATGGTTTAAAGTACAATAGTCATGGAGGTGCTTAGGAAAGAGTCGAGTGAATGCCTATGATTACCCCCCAACGTATTTAAAATTTAAAATGACACACCCCTAAGTAACCAACATGATTTTTGGGGGCTCAGCCGGGATTTAAGTTATTTTTTTTCGCATTGCTCTGATCAAAAACTAATATGAACTAATAAAATTTTCTATTTCAAAAATTGCAATTATTAGGAAAATTCGATTTTAACATTCAAAATTAAAAATTGTTGAAAAAGGAAAATTCTAAATTAAGAGAAATAAAAATTAGATTATTTAAAGTAGAAATTGTTTTAGAAATAAAAATTAATTATGGTAAAAGGAAAATTAAGTAGAACAAAAATTGGGAAACTTAAATTTGAAATTATGTTAGAAATAAAATTAATTTTGGCAAAAGGAAGAACTAAACGAACCCATAAAATTAACACTTTAAAAATAAAATTTAATTTTGGTAGAATAAAATTTTTAAGTAGAATAAAATTTGATTAACAACTATAAAAAATAGAAATTTGGAAAAATTTAGGTTAAAACAGAAATAAATTGTACTAAAATGAAAATTAAAGGAAAAAAAACAATATAAATAAAATCAAAAACCAAAACTAACTTCGAAAAATATGTATTCAATAAAAATTGTGTAGATTGTCAAAATCTTATAAAAGGCTTAGAAGATGAAGAACTTCCAACATCAATTAAAACCATTTCGACATCATCATTGGTGATATCTGGTTGGTGTTGCAATCGTGAGGAAGTTTCGGTGATGAGTCCGATGCTTCGACAGGTAGATCCAGATTTTGATAGAACGGTTCGCATCTTTAATAGGTTTAATTCCAATATTCGAAAAGGAAGATACTTGGTAAATTGCAATAACCATAATTTTGCATTGAGATAGCGGATCAGATGAGATTTCGGTAATTGATTACATGTATATGATTATAGATGAATTATGTATAAAGAAATTATTCCACAAACAAAAACACCGAGACAGCAGCATAAAAAAATATAAGCACACACTACATGTAAATTGTTGCAAATGGAAATGAATGTACACCATCACACATAGACGACAGTGTTTTGTCGCGATTAGATGGATAGAGTTTTGTTAGCCAGGAAATATACACCTAACCGCGAAAGTTAAAGAGTTGAATCAACAATATTGTATACTTACCTGGCGCGAAGAGAAATCTTCGTGTCTCCCGCATAGTACTGATGAGAGCCAAAAGCTCGAAACTAGTCTACTATTGGGATTTGCACTGGGTATCACAAAGCTTGTACTGTTTATTTTATTCAAGTGAGACATCCGACAAAAATATTTTACACCATTACTTTATAAGTTAAAAATGCTAAAGGTAATCGGATGCACTTGTAAACAGTTTCTGTGTATCGACTAATTTTTTAGTCCGCAGAGGTGATTATGATTTTTCATACGCCATGTTTACAAGTTTACAGATTTTTTCTGTGACCAAGCTATTTTGCAAGCGATGTGATTTCCAGTGTACCGGGGAAAGTATGCAATAGAGTTGAATCAACAATATTGTATACTTACCTGGCGCGAAGAGAAATCTTCGTGTCTCCCGCATAGTACTTGTTAGAAGCTATAACATTTAATTCTTCGGTCATCAAAATAAATTACTAAGACTATTAAATCCAAAATTATATTTCATTAAATCTGATTATATAAACAAATATTCTTGGGACATTTTCTAAATTTTAATTTCAACCAAATATCAACATACCATCGCATTCATACTTGAATTTCAATTTTATTAAAAATTATTTTATTTTAAAATTTCAATTATCATTTCAATTTTAATATCTTAAAATAATTTAAGTTTCAATTAAAACTTTACAAATTTTAATCATGAACTAATTTAATTTAGTATTTTAATTTTAACTCCTCACATCCCCCTTTTTTAAAATGTTTGATCTTCTCAACATTTCTGACTACCATCTTCCCATTTTGATCTTTAAGTAAGTAGCTCCGTTCATGTATTTTCTTTATCACTTTGTACGGCCCTTCCCACCTTGCATCGTCTTTATTTCGAATTTCTTGTTTGATCAAGACCACATCTTCCATTTCAAAATCTCTCACTGTTTTGCTTATTTTTGGTTTTAGTGTTTTATCCTCTATTCTCTTTTCCATATCTTCTCTATTTATTTCTTTATTCGAGTACCATTTCATTCTGTCGATTTTCCTCCCAAATATAATCTCTGCTGGGCTTACTCCCGTTGTTTTTTGAACTGTTGCATTTAACGTATATTCTATTTCTGGCACTATATCAGCCCAGTTTTTCCTTCCTCCTTCATTCAATGACGCGTTAATATACTCTCTGATTGTTCTGAATTGTCTTTCAATAATACCATTCGTGTTATGGTGATATGGGCTTGAGAAAATTAATTCAATGCCAGCTGCCTTTGCTAGTTCTTTTATACGTCTTGCTTCAAAGTTCTTCCCACAATCTACATGAAGTTCTTTTGGAGCTCCAAACTTTAATATCCATTTATTTAATAACGTCTCACTAATTGTTTTTTCGTCTTGCTTGTTTATGGCCGTTAATGAGATGTATTTACTATAGTGGTCAATGATTCCGCAAATATATTTCTTTTTGTTGAACGTTTCTTTCAATGGCCCACATATATCCATATATATCTTCTCGAATGGTTCTGTACTCTTTATTGTTTGAGTTTCCTCCTTTGTCTTGGTTGTTATCGTTTTCATTTTCTGACATCTTTCGCAGTTCTCAATTACCTTTTTTACTTCCGTTGCTAAATTTTCCATGTCGCAGTTATTCTGGATATATTTTGTTACTTTCTGTGCACCTGCATGGCACAGCAAAACGTGTACTTCTTTTATCATCCTCTGTCTATTATCTGACGGTATCCATATTTTACCTTGCTTAGTTAGTACCGTGTTGTTTTCCATTATGAACTTACAATCTTTATTTTCTAACTTATTCTTTATTTCTTGGACCTCCATATTGTCATTTTGCCACTTGTTATATCCGCCTTCTGCTGTTACTGTTAATATTCTGGTTTTAATTTTGCCGGTTTTTGCGTCTTCGTGTTCCATCATACACTGTACACATGTTCCGCATGTTTTCCTGGATAGCATATCCGCGTTTGTATGGCTTGTTCCTTTCCTGTATTCCATTTTAATATCCAGGCTGCTTAAATAGTTGATCCATGTCTGGAATTGGGCAGTTATTGGTTTCTTCGTTGTTACCATAAACGTAATAGCTTTATGGTCCGTTCTCAGTACGAATCTCTTACCATATAAGTAATGGTTGAAATGTTTACAAAAATAGTATATTGCCAATAATTCTTTTCTGGTAATGCAGTATCCTTTTTCGTGGCTGCTCATCGCATGTGAACCATATGCAATGACATGTTCATGTCCTTTTTCATCCTTTGCGAAAGAACTCCTCCAATAGTATCGAAGCTCGCGTCTGTGTCTAATATAAATTCTTTTCTGAAATCTGGAAATACCAATACTGGGGCGGTTATCAATGCTTCTTTCATTTCCCTGAAAGCCTTTTCACACATCTCTGTCCATCTTATTTTCTCATTGTTTTTTCCGCATATGCTTTCTAGTGCTCTTGCCTTCTTTGCATAGTCTTTTATGAACCGTCGATAATAGTTACAGATACCCAGAAAGCTCCTCAGATTCTTCACACATTTTGGTTTTTGAAATGATTGTATTGCTTCTATCTTAGTATTATCTGTTTGTATGCCGTCTTTATTTATTATGTGTCCCAGAAACTTCACTTCTTTTCTAAATATTTGACATTTTTCGGGGTTCAATCTTAGTCCTGCTGTTGCGATCTTCCCTAGGACTTTTCCAAATATGTTATAATGGTCTTCTTCTGTCTTTGTGAATATTAGGATGTCGTCTAAATATACCATCACTCCATCTTTCCACAAATCTTTCAATACTTTCGTCATTAATTCTTGAAATGTTCCTGGTGCCGCTGCAATACCGAACGGCATCCTGTTAAAACAGAACTGTCCTTCTTTTGTTGAGAATGCTGTTTTCTCTTGAGATTCTTTATCTAACTTCACTTGGTAATAAGCATTTCCCAAGTCGATTGAGCTAAAATATCTGGATCCGTGTAGGATGTCTAAAATTTCATCTACATTTGGCATTGGAAATGCTTGTCTTTCTGTTATCTTGTTTAATTGTCTGAAGTCTAGACAAAGCCTGATGTCTTTTTTCTCTTTCTTCCATACACAAACTAAAGGTGTGTTCCACGGTGAATTACACTTCCTAATTATTCCGTTGTTTTCTAGATTTTTTATTGCTTCCTCAATCTTGTTTTCCAAATTTATTGGCTGACGTCTCGGTTTAATCATTATTGGCTCTCCTTTCGTGATGATCTTATGTTTTATCAGATTGGTACACCCAATGTCCCATTTATCTGCCATAAAAACATTCTTGTTTGCCTGAAATATTTCTAGCAGTCTCTTATTTCCGGTAACTTTTAAAACGTCGATGGCATGCCGTAATCTTTCTTCATCTGTTATAATCCGCCCAAATCTAGCTTCTATTTCGCAAATGAAATCACTACGTTTTCCATGTTCTTCTAGTATACATTTCAATTCTATACCAAATAACCTTTGTAGTTCTACTCCTCCAATAATTTCTGGTATTAAATTCTTTACTATAATGAATGTTACATTTCTTTCAATACTGCCCATTTTAACATTGATGTTTATTTTACCCATAGTTTCTAATCTACTGTTGTTTGCACATCTTAGCGATTCCCTTGTTTCTAATATTTCGATATTTTCTAATCGATCAATTACAGATTTAGCCATCACATTAATTCGCGCTCCTGTATCCAATAAACAATCTACTTTCCGCCCTTGGATATCCAGTGTTGTACTCGGTCTACCTTGCATTATATTATATGTTATTACTGGACTTTTTTGTTCTTCTACTGACAAAATATTCTGCTCTCTAGTATCTTCTACAATTTCATTAATACACACGTCTCCATTTTTCTTGAGGAATTTGTAAATTTTCTCTATAGTTCTTTCCTCGTGTTTTACTAATTCATTTACTTTACACTCCTCTTTAAATTTTTCCTGAATTTCCTTATCATTCGACTTTTTAATTTCTACACTACTATTATTATTAATATCACGTTCAAAAACACTACAATCTTTATCAATCATACAATCATCATACATACTTAAATTACACATACCGTTAGCATTCATTCTTTGGTTGAAATCAATATTACTTAGTAAATTGCTCCGATCAATGTCCCGTTTGACGGAGCGTGCTCGTTTGGGTCATTCTCCCTGTTATACTCGTCTGGCTGGCTTGACTGTTTTGTATTCATCATCTCATCATCAGACTCGATAGCTGCAATATCTTTTCTGTTATATTGTTGGTTTCCCCATTGTCTTTGATGTACGTTCCTTGATTGATACATATCTTCCCTTTGTTGATAGGTATTTCTTTGAATTCTTCCTCCTGACATCTTCCTTTGGTCTCGATCTCTTCCTTGATTTCGTCGTTCCATATTTGTGTAGCACTCTCTTTCTTTGTGTCCTCGTGCATTGCATCTATGACATTTGATTGTTGGGCATTCTCTTCGTATGTGACCTTCAACACCACATGCATAACATTGAAATCTTCTTTTTATATTACATTCTCTGCTACTGTGTCCCGGTTTTTGACACGTCCAGCATTCTATCACTTTAACTCTTGTCTCTGGTTTCCATTCGTTGATTTCTCTCTTCGTGGCTCCAACTTGTACTACATCTCTATAAGTTCTTCTCCCAGTTGTAGGTCGTATTGATCTCACCGTGTTTACTTGTTCAATAACCTTGTTAACTTTTTCTATCTTCTTTATAGTTTCTTTAATTTGTTCCGCCGTTTTGAGATCTTTCATTTCGATTTCTTTCCTGACTTCTTTATCTCTTACACAATGTGTCAATAAACATTTCTGAATTTCTTCCTCATTCCAAGTGTGTGAGGCCAATTTTTTAGTCATTTTTGATATTTTCTCTATAAATATTTCCGCTGATTCGTTACCTTGCTCGTAGTTCAAGGCTTCTCTTAAGTCATCAATCAATGACGTTGGTCGATGAAAAGCTGCTCTTAATTTCTGTTCAACGGTTTTACCTTCTGCGGTTTCATATTCTTCAATCAAAGTCCTGTCCAGAAGTGTAATAACTAGTACCATTTGGGTCTTCACTGGTGTCTTCGTTATTTCAAGAACCTCTGACATTCTTTGATAAATAATTCGAGGTCATCTCCTCTGTGGAATTTTTCTGGAAGTAATCTTCCAATAAGCAGATCCGTTGGAATGGTCGCCATGTTAGAAGCTATAACATTTAATTCTTCGGTCATCAAAATAAATTACTAAGACTATTAAATCCAAAATTATATTTCATTAAATCTGATTATATAAACAAATATTCTTGGGACATTTTCTAAATTTTAATTTCAACCAAATATCAACATACCATCGCATTCATACTTGAATTTCAATTTTATTAAAAATTATTTTATTTTAAAATTTCAATTATCATTTCAATTTTAATATCTTAAAATAATTTAAGTTTCAATTAAAACTTTACAAATTTTAATCATGAACTAATTTAATTTAGTATTTTAATTTTAACTCCTCACAGTACTGATGAGAGCCAAAAGCTCGAAATATTTATATTGTCAGTGGGTAAATGTAGGGGTCCTTGTAGGGACTCCGCCCATCTGATAATACTTTTTAGTTGTTCATATATTTATTATATTACCACCTTTATCACTTTTCTGCCTATACACCATCCTTTCAATTCATACTATAATAAATGAAGTATATCCTGATTTAACGTTATAAAAATCACAAATGGAGTCTTCCTACTCCGAAATATTAAATCTTTCTAGGTTATCCCTATTAAGAGCCAACTAATACCAAGCTTAACTCATCAGACAGAGGTTCGGACAGATATGACAGAATGCCTCTCCTAATCAATGAAAATCCGAAAACTTCCCTTTCAGATCCTATAAAAATGCCTAAAATCCACTCAAAGAAATAAGCAATAAAATATAGAAAACGTTTGATGCGAGAGTTCCTAACTCCAGCATCCGAAGAAAAGAAAACATAAAAGCTACAGTTTACATAAGGGTGAGAACCATTCTCCCCTTCGGCTTAAAGCCAGCACGATTTTCATAAAATTTGATTTGATTTTTTTTTCCAATAGGTCTTACGTCATTTCCTATCATATTAGATTTATTATTAACTTCTACGGTTATCAATGAATATTAAGGTCTCCCATTGTCAATTATACTCCAACCCCAATGGCATCTATTCAGAATACAACAAAAGACAGAAATTTTTATTAGGCAGACAGAGTAAAAAATTTTTTGGCAGGATCCAGACTTGTTACCGTGTAGACGATATTTTATATATTTTAATAGTGCTGGATACCCGGGAAGGAAGAAAATTCAAATAAGATAAAACTGTTCCTGTCTGCTCAGTGTGTGGTTCCCTGGATACCCAAGATGACCTTAGCTGATTTCCCTTATGTGTGCCCGTGGCGATGTCGCACGTTGGTTCTGCGCATATAGGTCGGAATTCACTAACAGGTGAGCCCCTAACTTAGGACTACTCTTAGCAAACTTGCTTTTCGGATTCAAAGGTGCCATAAAAGGACTTACACTGATTCAAACACATAATTTGGTACGACCCTGGTCCAAGAGGACGACTTTGCTAGAAGAATTTCATTGTTCAGCAATCATTCGTCAGATACATACTACATAGCAATCCAACTCAAATACACTAAAACAAAGATAGAAATTTTATTATAGTAAACTAAAACAATGGCACATGCATGTGAGATACATACAAAGAGTCGGATAGAAAGCGAATGAAGCATGACGCAATTCACAAGTCGGCTGGAGTCATATAACTGTCTTTTAAATCATGAATCACGGAAAACTTTCTCCCTCGACCAGCTTTTCGTCAATGTCCACTGGTAGTCGGCGGTCTTCTATGAACTTCGCTCCGCCTACTGGAACGACTCGAAATATCTCCTTGGTTGGTACGGAGTGTGTATCAGTGATTTCTTCAATGGTTGATTAGGCGACCGATAATGACGCTTCGGCGCTTTTGATTCTTCTCGGATCGCGTAGGCCGTTTACGCTTCCGGATCGAGGATGTAGCTTCGGTAGGGGGTTGAGAAGTTTGGGGAAGAAGAGCTGCATTTAGTGTTTGGGCCGATGGACCATTTGACACTGGCCTAGAGTTCGATATAATAGGTGTAGAAAGGGGCGGTAGTTGGGGCCCGTGTTCCGTGCAACTAGTTGAAGGTATCGATGTCCCATAGGTCTGATGATGGGCCGGGAACACATTGGTCCCGTCTTGGATTGGGTACTCCCGAACCCGCTTGGCGACTTCAGCGTCGGTTTACACCTTATGCAGTGCCTCTGATTGGGCCTTGATGGTTAGCCGCTGGCATCTGCTTCTTCTAGGAGACTGTCACGACAGTGCTCCAAACGTAGGATTTTAGTTCGCTCTTCTTTCATTTGTGGCGGGGAGAACCACGTGTCTTCGTACATGTCTATGCGTTTCTTCAAAGCCCCAATGTAGATGTGAAGTTTTCGAATGTCTTCGTTCTTGTCTGCGCAAGAAAAACAAGGTCGAAGATCTTTGCTGGAACTAGTAGGTGCTGACATCTAGAATTTAAAAAGGAAAATCCCTATTATAATCGGTAGTAACCATTTATATATTCTTAAAAGATCAGATAGTCTTTACGGATTTTCGTCAACCGCGCCCCACTTTAACCCTCGTAAGATTATAACGCCCTTCGAAGTCATCCAATAGCATCCCAATACAACCCACATTCATTCAAATCAGTTCCTACACTACATCTATACACTCAACAATTGGTTGAAATTTAAACTCAAATCAGAGCTGGCGTGGGTAAATTACAAATGTCCGGTCATATCATAATTTCTCACTCAAGACTGATTCTTATATATTGCTTTTTTCACTTTCATTTATTAATTACACATGTTTCTTAAATAGATCATAAACTCTGATTTGATCTATAAATCTAGAGACCATAATTACCTATAGAAAATACTGAGACAATATTTATCATAAGAAAATTACGAGACCATATTAACCTATTGAAAATACCGGGAACAAAATACTCTATACAAAAAACCATGAGAAAATTTGAATCAAAATTAGCCTTTCAACATACAGCAACTGATAAATTCTATTAATAGATAATTTTAATTGAAATTACATAATCCAAAATAAATTCCGACAGCAAACGGGGTTTAGTGTGCTTCTCCTATGTACAGACATCTAACTTCCTATGTGTTTCAAAAAATTTGAAAATATTCTTTAAAAATATCACGAGTACATTTTGAAAATAATTATTTAAAATTGTTATTTATAATTTAAACATTTATAGATTTTATAATTTGTTTATAAATTATCCATATTTTATAGTTGTACATCCCTAGTCAATATAGGTAACGTGATAATGATAGTGATTCTATCGAAATATATAGTGAAAAAGATGTACGAATGGCTATTTGTATTTATCAAGTCTTTCTTGTCTAATGTATTAATATTATGATCTTTAATTATTGATGATTTGTATCAAGAAGCTAATAAAAAAAAGAATTTCAATAATTTATTTACCAAAATCAGTAGACATGTAGGAGTAACGATCATCTTTATAACTCAAAATTTATTTTATCAGGGCGGTGCACATAGAATATTTTTTAAAGTCACTTTTTAATAAAAAATTTTAATGGAATTTTAAATGAAAAATATTTTTAAGTTAATTTTAATTCGAATAATTTTTAAAATTAATTTTTAATGGAAATTTTAATGAAATTAATTTTCAAAGATAATTTTCAATGAAAATTTTAATGGATTAATTTTTTAAGATAATATTAAATAGAAATTTCAATGAAATATTTTTCAAAGTCAAATGAAAATTTTAATGGAATAATAATAATAATAATAATAATAATAATATAATAATAATAATAATAATAATAAAATAATAATTATTATTAATAATAATTCAATAATCAGATGCCAACAACTATCATGTATTTACAACTAGATACCAAGTACTTACAACCAGCTACTGAGTACCATGTACTGTCAACCAAGTAAAAATAACCAACTAAGTATTCTTTATTGTATTTTATCAAATGATTTTTAAATTAATTTTTTTATTTTTCTTCAATAATATTTTTAATTACAATAAGTAAAAATACCCTTTCTAAATGTCTAAATTTAACAAAATTGATGATTTTCATCAAAAATAAATAATTGTCAACTCAACACCACGTGGAATTGAATATAAAATTACAATGAAATACTATTAACTTCCAATTTTTATTCACAAAACATTCTTCTTTTAATTGATTATTACTGAGTTATTATTGCAATGTAAAAATTGCTTTCAATAAATAGTTATTGTTGATTCATTTTATTATATATACTCGGAGTTTATCCGACATAATGTTTTGACCCCATAAGGGTACTGGTCATAAAGGTATTGGTCGTAAGGGTACTAGTGCAATGGATACTGGTCGTAAAGGTACTGATTGTAAGTGTATTGGTGACACTCAACCCTGACCTTACCCATTAACTAGATACCATGTACTAACACCTAGGTCTCAAACAACTAAATACTAAACACTTACAACCATGTACTTACAACCACCATCAAAACCAATCGAGAAATTAACAAATATCAACCTACAAATAGACACTTAAAACCAGGGACATAGCCATCTATTAGTATTGATTTGATTACTAAATTTTTATTAACATTTTCAACTGAAATAAGTTTATAAATTTTTGTGTATGTTTGAACAAGTGTCTGTATTGTACATGTACATGATGAGAAATACTTCATAGAAAATTTAAGTAGAACTTGATTATTTTTCAAAATAGTAAAACCTACTTTTGAAAAATTTTGAATTTTTATTGGTTATTTAATTAAAATAATTTGAATAATTTTGAATTTTTTGTATGTATTTGCAATTTATTGACTAAATTTGAATTAATTTATGAATAATTTGATTATTTTTTAATTAATTTAAATATTTTTGAATTTATTCGAATAATTTTGAAAAGTTTTGAGTCTTTTGTTAAAAGTTTTTAAATTAATTTAAATAAATTTGATTTATTTTATATTTAATTTGAAGTTATTTAAATTAATTTGAATATTTTTATTTATTTGAATTATTCTATAAAATTTATTATTTCGAATTTATTTTTTGTATTTTAATTTTATTTAAATTTATCTAAAATAATTTAAATTTTTTTAATTATTTTGAATTAATCTGAGGTTGAGTGATTGTTACTGTTCTAACACATATCCACCCAACTGATATCAATCTAGTCATAGGTTCTCCTATTCGGCCAACAATTTCCATCAGAGATCGTTTTAGTCCGAGATAATCGGCACCTTTTAACACTTCAAACTCTTGTTTTTCATTCAGCATCAGAAAATTTATTTCTTTTAAATGAGTCCATTTTTCTTTATCCTTGGCGTAATTTATCACCCTCATATATCCATCGATGTTTGTTACGAAGAGATGTGTAAATTCCATATTTTATTTTTCCAACATTAATGAGCAAAGTCTTCTGCACTGAGTTTGTTTTTATATTATGAAATTTTCCTCCGATAATGCTCATAAATAATGATTATAAATACATTTGTAAAAAGCAGTGCCGAAAATTCTTGAATATCAAAACAAACATCGATATTTTTAATGATTCATAGTCAAGTCTTTGAATAAATACAATGTCAATAGAAAAGACATCAGTGGTGAAATTTGACAAATGTTCTAAGNATTTTTTTAATATTAATATTTCCATCAAAATATTATGGTTTGTCAGAGTAGCAGACTAAGTCAAGAATATTTAACTATCGTTCATATTCTTTGCAACAATAATGTAATAGGATAAAAGAGAATAAAAAAATAATTCAACGAGGTAAAAATCACTTTTATTTTATTTATTCATTTCAAGAGATACAAAATTTACATAAAAAAAAACTGAACATAACAAAAAATTGTGAAATTGCAAATATTAGTAAATATTATTGTTAAAAAGTAATTATATTATTTAAAATATTTCCAAATAGCTAATTGATTTTCAGTATATTCGTTCGGTTTAGATTTTTTAACCCTGGTATCATCTGCCGAGTTATGGTTCCTCAACCAAGTTTTTACATAGGGAATTGCGTTCCAAGTTTCTAATGGACGATCAACTAAGTTTAATGTCATCAAATTTGATACTGTCTGCACTGTTAATCTGGCTCTTATATCAACAATTATGATGTTCATCAATGAAAATCCTCGTTCTGCTTCAGCACTGCTAACGGCAACCGTATTAACCATATTATTGGCTTTTTGAATGTTTTCTGCAATTTTACTAATTTGCTGATAGCCATTGTTTATTATTTTTTCTACATAATCACGGAAATCATTCTTATCGATATCAAAATTAAAAACTTTTCGAAATTTATCAAAATTCTTTGCGGCCTCTATCCACGGAACTACATTATCTTCAATTTTCCATGTGCTCGGCTCTAGCAAATTGGCTAGCTCATAAATAATGCTATTATCAATATATTTTTTGTTACTATTTGATCCGAGAGAGAGCAATCCATCAATCTTAATTTCATATTTTTTATGATGCTGTCAATAAGGGAATCTCTGGGAAGGTTTCGATAAATTCTGTTTTCGACGAAGATAATGTTTTTGAATGCTTCAGAGTTTATAACTTCATCCACTTTTTTTCGTAATGACCGAAAGGATCTTTGAGAATTTGAAAAGCGTTAATTGTTCTTCTAATCAGTTGATCTCCCCTTGCAACATTTATATTTCTAGCTTAAAGGGCATAAGATAGTAGAGAGCACTCCTGTAGGATGTCAATCATTAGAGCTAAATCTACTAGAAAACATTTGTTTTGTAGTCGTTTTACCATTCCAGACATATTTTGGTTAGAAGAGAACAACGTATACAAAGCAGGGTAGCTCCGCCATACAGCAAGAGCAGATCCTAGACTGCACGCAGCTTATCTTGGTCCTAACACTCTTCCAATCTTAATTATTTCAAAACTAAGCTCCTGGGAAATATTATTCAGTTCTTTTTGGTTTTTATTAGATTGATGAAAAATACAATATATTTTGTCCATGAAAACTTTAAAATGATTAACTTGTTTGATATCGTTTATGGAATCATCTAAAACAAGTTGCAGACGGTGATTGAGACAGTGCCAAATAATAACATTTGGAAACATCTCTTTTATTTGTACGCTGACTCCAGATTTACAACCGAGCATTACGCTAGCACCGTCAGAACAGAATCCTATTAATTTCAGTTTTAAATAATTTGTATCAAATCCAACAGCAAGCAATACACCCAACAAACTTTGAAAAATAGTATTCGCATCTTGTGCGTCAAGCTCCACAATATCTACGAACATTATTGGGGATATTTCAGAAGATTCTACTGTAGAAGATTCTACTTTGATGAAAACTATAAGCGTTGATTTACTGGAAATGGTGGAAGCTTCATCAATAAAGTACAAATTTTTAAATTATTCTTAATAATCGATATAAACAATTCTTTTTTAGTTTACTATCTTACTTGCACTATGTCGAGAATGAAGTCCGGTTCCCATGTCCAACCCGTTTTTTACTTGAAGCTTTCTATGTCTGAAAACGGACGGTTTCTTTTCGCTAGGCTGTAAACAGTGTTGAAGATTATTGTAGTAGAACTAATAAATTTCTCGTTCATCTTATCGATGCATGATGTAAAAGTTTGTTTTTCAAGTATCTTGGCATGTTCAACAGCTAGTTTGTGTGCTTTTGATGCAAAATGTTCACTCATTTTTTTCCTTAAAGATGCTTGTAGCACTATTTTGTCTTTCCCCGATGTCGTAACTTTACATTTTTCCATTCCTGAGATATTAGTTTTGATTCCATTTTTAAACAATACTCACATCCCAATTTCTGATTACTGACAAATAGCCCATCATATTTAATTTTAAACTCCTTCAACTGGTTCGCATTCCAACAGCTTGGTAAATTATTATTGTCCTCATTTTGGGAACTAGGAATCTCTAGTTTTTGTTCCTGTAAAGTTATTGAAACTGCTTCTGTCTCTGTTATAGTCGACCTGCTATCATTACTTACTGATGTTTCCTCTCTTAGTTTTTTCGAGAAATATGTGGTTAACATATTTTGTCTCTTCATCTTCAAAAAATAAAATAGGTATTTAAAAATAGGTATTTTAAATTATTTAACTTAAAGCAGGAAAATAGTTAATTGAACTTACCTTATTAAATTTTTTAAAAATCTGCGGTTTTATTAGAAAAATAATTAACTTAAATGTATAAAAACTGAACAGAACAACACAAATAATAACCTGATAAAATGAAATATTTAGATTGAACTTTTTCAATAGAAATTAGAAATAGATTTAACTTTTATATATCTAAGGTAACTTGATAAATTTTTTATTTTTTTTAAAATTAACTGAAAGATTTCTATAAAGTAAAAAATTAGAATCGCAATGAAAACTAGATATAGAATTTACCATAGAATTTACATTTAACGGTTCACACGAACCGGTGCGAACCGGTAGGAAATCATCCCTGGCATGAAAATCAGATAATAAAAATAATTAATTCCTTGTAATTTTACCATAGCATGAAAATTATTTTTATTTCTTAAATTTAAAATTTCCAAATAATTAAAAAATTTATATTAAAAATTCAAAATCAAGAAATCATAGAATTAAAATTTGAAAAACGGGTCAGACGTAAAGGAGATGATGGGAAAGATCATGTCGAGAACGGATTCATTATAATATGTTCAGAAAGGGTTAATTAAATAATTAATTAATTAAGACAAATTCGAGTTGAGTAAACAGAAAGAAAAGTAAAAAAAGTGGATTCTGAAAAATCATTATCATGACAACATGAGTAATGAGAAAACGAGGAAAAGATTACCACAAGAGTGACGCACGGTGGAACAATTAATTTTTTCTTTCAAAGGAGAAAAGGTGAAAAAAGCCACTAGGAAAGATTGTCAAAAGAAAACGATCTAGTTGAAATGCTATTAATCAATGCAATTATTTCAACTATATAAAGGAACTCAAACTCAGAACAAATCGGTATTTTGCATTATGTATGCACATACAATTTGACAGTAGGATTGAGGGGGAAATTAAATTCGGAAGATAGAATTAAAAGAAAAGAAAATAAAAGAATCCAAAGAGTAAAGAAAATAGGTGATTTTTGTCGCAGAACGTGCAGAACCAATGCGGTTACAGCGAGACTTATTGAATAGTCAAAATAGACATTTTATTGCGATATTTGGAGTTTTGTAAATTATAGATTATACTAATTTGAATACAAATATACGTTGTGTGTTGTTTATCTAATTGTTTAAACAGAAAACGTAGAGTCAGGAACACCGACTTTAATATTTATCTTATTAAAAACTCAACAATTATTTCAAAGATTATTAGTGCAACATCGACAAGTCTATATCTAACCGTTGACATCTTTGACAGTGGAAGTTGCAACATGCACAAATCCAAATAGCTATTCTCGATTCAACTACAACAGCATTATTCATAAGAATATATAAAAAAACTTAGCAGAGAAATGGTATTTGTTTCTGTGATTGGGGGCTATATTGAAAACTGCAAGACTTTCTTTGTGAATATGATTTATTTTTTCGTTAAATATAAGTAGTTCATTGAACAATAGATTTTGAAGTGTCCAAAAACTTAATAAATGCACCGGAAACTGTCAACTTGGAAGTCAAAGTTCTAAATCGAAACAGTACAATTTTCTATTCAGTCAACCTTACCCTGAATTACATGGAGATTAATTCTTCAAGATTTTGCAAATACTTGATGATAGGAGCAAATTTCAGCCCGGCAGTTTAGAACTAGAATTCAAAGAAAGACGGTTTTTTGTCCTAGAGTTTGTGGAGCGGAGTAATATTTCAGATTCGATGTTGAAATTTTGGGATTTGCTGAATTAATTTTAATTTTTAATTGAAATGAATGATTTAAGACTGAAATAAGACTTGAAATTACAGATACAGTAGATTCGAAAGAACCGGAAAATAACTATGCCGCAATGACAAAGGATAGTTGGAGTGAGCAAAGAACAGCAAAGATGATAAGAGGTCTTGTTACAAAACCAACATTGGAAGAAAGATATGCTCACTTTATCAATGGTAAAGGTAAAAAACCAAAGAAACAGCTGAGGAAATACGAACAAACACTGATTTCTGTTAACAGACCTGAGAAGGCCCGAAATAAACCAGTTACAGAATATGTGATTGGGAATAGACAGGTGAAAATCATGTTTGATTCAAGAGCAGATCTGAATGTTATAAGTCAAGAGTTAGTCGAAGATATTGTCAAAGAAAACCCAGCACTAAGAGTTTACAATTCAACGACAAAAGTCACATGCGCCAACGGAAGTACAGTGCAATATACCGGTAAGATTAAGTTAAATATTTCAATTGGACTTATATTAACGAGTCATGTTTTTGACATTATGCCTAATATATTTCCGCATATTTATATAGGAGTTAGAAGCATGAAGAATTACGGAATTATTATTGATGCAGCAAATGACGGAATTGAATTGCAAGGAATTAAGATTCCATTTTTATCTGAGACAATTCCTGCTTCTTCTTTAAACGAATGACAACCGTACTGGGGAGTCGGAGTACGGTTGTGAGGAAAGAGGAGGCCCAGCGAGATTATTATTATAGAGTTATTTTATCGAATAATATAGAAATGAGCAATGCTGGTGAATATTTCATCAAAGGTATGGTAGTTAATGATCGTAGGGAGAAAATTGATGATTTTAATGAGATTTGTATAGTTAATGGAGAAAGATCGAGGATGGCAGACCGTGACATTTTCATAAGTGACTATGTGGTACAAGGCGAGAATGGGTATATATTAGTAAAGATATGCATGTTAGAGAGGAGATTCGAAAACTCTCCATGCAGGAACCGGCTTGGGATATGTAGAAAAATGGAACGATTTTATTAATGAATCAAATGGTACAGTGAATAAACTCACGAAGGATGAAAAATAAATGGCAATAGAAGCAATATTAGACAAAATTAGAGAAGGATTGTGTTCAGATATTAATGAGTATGATAAGCTTGAGTTGAGGAAAACACTAAAAAGTAATGAAGATATTTTCAGTAAATACAAGATGGACATCGGAAAATCTGATGAAGTGAAACATTACATTGATACCGGAAATACAAGAAGCTACGAAGGGTTCCGATAGGATTAGAAGAAGAAGTTGATCATATGGTATAAGATCTATTAGATGCAGGTATAATTAGACCAAGTTCATCACCATGGAAATTTCCTATTGTGGTGAGAAAAAAGAAAAATGGGGATATAACAATATGTGTCGATTATCGAGCACTTAATGCTAAGACGGCTAGACAGATTTTACCAACCCCAGCTGCAGAGGAGTTATTTGATACCATTGATGGGGCCAGGTATTTTAGTACGCTAGATTTATCAAGTATTATCAAGTACCAATTGACGAAAAGGATATACAGAAAACAGCTTTTAGTACAAAGTATGGGTGATTTGAGTTTACAAGAATGCCTTTCGGACTTTGTTCAGCTCCTTCTACATTTCAAAAACTCATGAACATGGTTCTAAGGAAGGAAAATTGGATTAATTGCGTGGTGTATCTGAATGACGTGTTGATTTGTGGATGAACAATAGAATAACATAATGAACGACTTGATAAAGTGCTAGAGCGCATCAGAGAATCTAGACTTAAATTATCGCCCGATAAGTGTGTATTTTTAAAGACAGAGGTTAGCTATAATGAAAAGTATCAGTTCATGGAAAATTCCAGCATGTGAAAAAGAGTTGCAGTCGTTCTTGGTATTTTGCAATTACTATAGACGTTTTATTAAAAATTATGCAGAGACTTCAGAGAAATTGAGTGCGATGCTAAAAAATGAAAGCAGTTTCCAGTGGAATGAGGACAGAAAAGCAGCGTTCTATAAGCTAAAGCGGTTATTGTCCTCTCCGCAATTGTTGGCATTACCAAGCAAGAAAGGGCAATATATTTTAGACACTGATGCATCACATAATAGCATTGGAGCTGTCTTGTCGCAGATAACAGAAGGCGAGGACAGAGTACTATGTTATGTGTCAAAAACTATGAGTAAGTGTCAGAGACAGTATTGCATAACAAGGAAAGAACTACTGGCAATTTATACATTTGTGTTAAAATTTTAAGAATTATCTACTTGGATCCAAATTTATAGTAAGGACTGATCACCAAGCATTGAATTGGCTTTTGAATAGGAATAGCCCAAATACATCTCAATATTGTGTTTGAAGAGCTGAATTGGAAATTTTTGACATGGTGGTCGAATATAGGAAAGGCAGTGAGCATATTAACGCTGATGCAATGTCACAATTACCGCCATGTGAACAATGTATGGCGATGTATGGCGACCCTAAGAAACATAGAAATGTCAAAGTATACAAGGATGAAGAGGTTGAGGAAAATGATCATGAACCTGAAAGGACAATAAATCAAATAGTCAAGGAAGAGGATGATTTGGGACAAGACAAGGATGCAGATATTCGGTTTATAATTAATTTGATGAAGAAAGGTGATTATTTAACTGAATAAAATCCAAGTAATTTAAAGAATGGCAGTAAAGAACTAAAAGAATTATGGGATATATATATATATAAGGATAAGGGTATATATAAGACAATTGGAGCAATTAAAAATGAATTTTATTGGCCAGCCATGGATAAAGAGATACGGGAAGTAATTGTAACCTGTAAGAAATGTTTGCATAATAAGAACTTAAACGGACGAATTAAAGCACCTTTACAAAACATTGTGGGTGAAAGATCTTTCCAGATTATTGGAATCGACATAACATGACCCTTTAAAGCTACAACCGGGGGTTACAGATATATACTTGGAATTATCGATTATTTCTCGAAGTATATAAGTTTAATACATATGGCAACGACAGAAGCACCGAAGGTTGCACAAAAATTATGGAGGAACTGGATATCAAAATTCGGTGTTCCAGAGAGAATACACTCAGATTGTGAAAGTAACTTCCAATCACAATTTTTCCTCGAATACTGTAAAATCTTGGGTATTCAAAAAACCTTCACTTCACCATATTATCCTCAAAGTGATGGTCTGGTGAAAAGATTGTTTGGAACAGCTGAAAGTATGATAGGCGCGGTGTTGGACGAAAGGAAGACGAGGGATTGGAGCATGATTCTACCAACCATAGAATTTGAGGTAAGAACCACTAAACAGAAAACCACAAAGCATTCCCCATACGAGATTGTATTCGGAAAGAAAGCAAGACTTCCCATCGGACCGACACGAGTACTAGAAGAGAAAGTTACAAATTATGATGACTATGTAGAACGACTAAAGACAGATATACAGGCAATTCAAGAGAAAGTTCGACGTATTACTGAAGAAAGTATAAAGAAAACGACAGAAAGATATAATTAAAATCAATAGAATAAGGAAGCACGGGTTGGAGACCTAGGAAATAATAACCAAATTTACATTTATATTATATTATAAATTAAGGAAGACAATCAGAAGAAACTTCAGTCAAATTAAAGTAATCAAGGACATATGTAAGAAATTCGAGATAGAGAGTATTACAAAGAAACCAATATTTGGTCAAGAAAATCAAGCGTAAAAACAAAAGAGAGAAAGATTTATCCAAAGATAGAGACAAGAAATTCAAACCTACAATACCGTTTCAATTTTCAGCGAAGGGGATGTTATATGGATTAAATTAATATTTAATTCATATATTATAATTTAAAAGTTTTTATTGTAAAGAATTTAAAATTAACATAATTTTAAATTGTTGCAATAATACTTATTTATTGGAATATATATTTTGAACTATTTCTTATCTTATATAACAATCAAGTATCGCTTAGTTTTCTATAGATTTCTGTCTCATAGTGTCTTTTTTTGCGTTATTATTAGCAAATCCAAGAAAGTAATTGATCAGTATTTTCTCAGTTTTTACGTAGATTTATTTCATTATGTAGACATAATGCAAAAACAGATCGATATGCTTTGATTTTTAAGTAGAGAAAAAATATCATCCACATACCGTTTATAAATGGTGGATTTTCTAAATTAGAAATATGCAATTTGTTTTATAAGCTGGTCAAATTAATTGAAGGCATCGTTGGTGCATGAGGAAAAACCCTATACTCTCCTTCTATTTATTGATATCATTCATTATTGAAAAGAAAATCTAGTTTTGAAATTAGAAAATTCTAGAAGTTCATGAAATGTATTTCCATCCATAATATGATGTTCAGAGATGTTTTCATTCCATAACAAGCAACATAAATCAATGGTTTCAACCAATGGTACATTAGTAAACAAATTACAAACATCAAACGAAACCACAATTTCATCCACATTTTGTCTATCATATTGTGCAATACTGGAAAAAAATTCAAAACTATCTTTACATTCAAACTCTGATGGTATCCATGGTTTTATTAATCCATCCAAAGATTTCGCTATTTTATCCTGGGAAATACCAAAAATGAATAAAACAAGTCTCATAAGTAGACCATCTTTATGGATTTTCGGAAGTCCATACATTTTTGCTGCTATTGAGCTAGAAAATCTCTACTGTCAGGAAAATTTAGGAGCATTAAAAACATCAAGAATTACCAATCCATTTCCTTTGTCAAACTTGAATATATTGATGTCTTTCTTGGCTAAAAACTTTTCAATATAAAATTCTTTATTATTCTGTTTTTTATTTTTATCTATATACAAAACTATATCCTTCTCAAGAGAATAAAATATGAGTTTTTTTAGTGAAATATGCATTTATGCTTTTACATACACTCCTATAATAAATTTATTAAAGACAAATATTTGAAAAAAATTGAGTTTCCGTGAAAATGAGAAGTTATCACCGTAAGATTTATGTTAAAGTTAAAATCAATTAAATATTTCATCAGAATTTCAGAAATTTGTGTCAACCATTTCATTGCACGAAGGGAAAAAATGATATTATAATATTTATTTATAAGTTATAATCAATTTATCATTTCCGTAGGATTTCAGATACTGCTGGACTATCTAAGATGCTTAATACAACAACAGGAAAGCATAAATTGTAAATTTTATTTATAAGTCCTACAAATGTAATATTATTTCAGAATTTCGGAAATTGACAATTGAAAATAGCGAAGATTATTTCAATTTAAAAATTAATCTAACTCATTTAAAACTGAAATATTTTCAAAAATAAAATAAATAACTTTCTGAAAATGTACAAAAATTAATTATAAAATGACTGATATCGAGTAATTTATGAAAAGAAATTATTCATCAAGTAGATTTACACAACAACTTACATTATAAAGAGTGTATCTCAGTGGAGTTTGGTGTATTTAGCAATAATAAAAATTATTATTGTTATTATTATTATTATTATTATTATTATTATTATTATTATTATTATTATTATTATTATTATTATTATTATTATTATTATTATTATTATTATTATTATTATTATTATTATTGTTATTATTATTATTATTATTATTATTATTATTATTATTATTATTATTATTATTATTATTATTATTATTATTATTATTATTATTATTATTATTATTATTATTATTATTATTATTATTATTATTAGTAATTTAGCATTATTAATTAATATAAAGACAAATATATAATTAAATTCATACTGCCTAGTACTAGTGTTGGTGATTGAAATACTGTAACTAAAAGTAAAATATTCGAAATGATTATTTAATATAATAAATATATAACTAACTCTTATTGACAGTAATAGCGCCATTTGTCGCCTTAATTGCTGCTTCTATTACTAGCGCGGACAAATTGGTACCAGCCATTGATGAATTGGACGCCATCACGAATGTCATGTCCGCAATTACGCTGCCTTCACTATTAATATCGGGATATCCGTATAAATATATAAAGAATTATATCCTTACTCAAGCGAATTGAATATGATTTCTATCAACCTCAGGAGTTTCAGCAAAGAGCCATTTTCATGTTTATAAAGACTTTACTAGTGAAATCTGTGTATTCTTTGCTATTTTTGTTTTTATAATTCGAATTGAATGTCTCCTCTGTATATCTGCAGTTCATTCCCACTTTACTCTCATATTCTCCAGGCGCTGCCGGTTTCTCTGTCCCGGTAACTTTAGGAAATTAAATTCATTTTTAAATTAAATTTTCAGCATTAATTAATAAATTACGATTTACGATTTACTCTTGTTATCGGAATTGACGGACAAAAAGAATTCAATATGCCTATACGTATAAACTAGCGCATTCTTGTTATTGCCCAGAATAGTCCATTCGATATTGGAACAAATTTATATTATATTTAGTATGGGCAATTCAATGATTTCGGAATGTTGGAGTTTACTAGGAAGGGGGGCCCTCCACATATTATGTACGCTAAACACTTCCAGTTTGAGCCCCACTGCCACCGGTTGAATCTCATAGATTTAGAGCCCGTCCCTTATGCGTGTATAATCAGGGCTGCCTTGTCAAGTAGTCGAGGTTTGTGCTTTGGCCCGTCAATTGTAATAGGTGATTAAAAAGATTTCCAATGTAAATTCGAACTATTACCCGACCTCAGATCAGATGAGATTACCCGCTGAACTTAAGCATATCATTAAGCGGAGGAAAAGAAACTAACAAGGATTTCCCTAGTAGTGACGAACGAACGGGAATTAGCCCAGCACTGAATCCTGTATCTTTGATACTAGTAATTATAGTGTACAGGTTGTGTCTTTAATTGAATAGATGCTAGAAAACAAACTCTGATCAAAGGGTGACTAAAAATAAAGGATTTTACTGATATTATATTGGTATCCTTTAAATAAATACCACAATCTTTCAGTGATCACATCGGGTTTTACCGCTGCCACCGTATATGTTTGTATATGTTTACTCATTCGACGAAGATGATTGTGATAAGGATTCAGGAACCTTTCTTGCTGTCTGTGAAAGGGAAGCTTTTGTTGTTTCTACAAAATTTGATTGCATTTGTAAATAGTTCCTCAATGAGGTTAATAAATAAATTTGCAATTTCATATCTAAGAAACCTCATCCATATAATGTCAGACCCTTCTCTGCTTCTTTCTGCTTCTGATGTTTCATTTTTTAGTTAATTTTAAAATTTAAAATTATTTTTTATTGATTAAACCGGAAATAATATTTTGTAATTCTTGATAAATTCTAGCCATTATATGAAATGGGATTTTATTGCAGGGGACCCTCTTCTGAATGTTATTTTCCTTAATCGATGACGTAACAAAGACATATTGTGTAATAACCCCCGGAGGTTTTTTAGATCAAATTTTAAGGTCACCGTAAGGTCATAGTAAGGTCATAGTAAGATCAATCTGAGGTCAAATATTTTAAAAATTTTAAATTTGAATTTCCAAATTAATGTACCATCGATATAAATCATATAACTACTATTACGCGCACGGTGATACTCTTAGTTTATCCGACAAGATATTCTGTCTCCATAAGGGTACTGCTCACAAGGGTACTGCTCACAACCAACTGCTCACAAGGGTATCAATAGAAATATTGTAGCAAAAACTCAACCAATCAGAATCATATGGCACACAATTCTGTAGTATAAATAAAACTTTATATTTTAAATTACTGTAAAAATGTTATAACCTAATTTCATTGACAACTTGCTAAAAGAGATCGTCAACAAAAACATTACGAGAAGCCTCAGTTTCCTAATCAAATTCAAACAAAATCTAATCAAAATCAATTATTAAAGGCAACCATATCGACTACCAGAACATGATGGATATGGAATGCCTTGAAACAAAGAAGTTTCATTTTAATCGAATCTTCAATTGCCTATTCGACGAAGAAATGAAGTGGACCCGAATAATTGTAGGATTCACTTATATGGAAATTATCATCGAAAAAAGTTTATAGGACTCAGAACATTACTACCAGTGGTCTCAAGAAGTAATTTATTTTATAATCTATATTTTAATAATATTCATTTTTTAGATAATCAAATCCAAATTTACTCCATGAATAGAAGCCAATGGCGGATGGGGTGTATTAAATCAACTCGCCCGAAATGCCAACGAAATCGACGAGCACAAAATAAAGTTTAAAAACTATATTAAACTTGCAACAGGTATCTTGTATATTATTTGTCGATTTTTGAATAAAAATTAATGTAGTTACTTTGTTTTATTTTTAAAATAAATTTACAAGAAATAATTAACTAAAATGTATTAATTATCACATTCGCAATCGTCATCTCCACATTTCATAACATTTTCGATGACATGATCTATACAATCATTTGTAATATTTTCCAGATCTTTAGCTTCATCTATAGGTTCATCAATTTCTTGGGTGTAATCTGTTTCTTGACTATCATCGGTTTCTTCAACTTTCTGATCATCAAATCCCGAATCTTGACTCTCAACTACCCAGCCTACATTTAACGCATTTGTAACAGATAATATGTCCTCTATTTTTACACCAGCTATTTCTGATAATTTTTCCAATAAAAAGTTTATTACAAATTCTAAATATTAAATAATTCGATAATTAACTAATCATATTAACCTTTTTCTGTAGTCATTATTAATAACACTTTAAAACTATAATGTATATTTGTTTATAGAATGTCTTTGTTTTGCACTGATGGTGCATTTTCATTGTTAAATAAGTGAAAAAACAAATACGAGTAAATAGCTGTGAAAGTCTAGCAGACATAATTTTCCAAATAGGAGAATACACCTGATTATTATCAACTTTATATCCTTGGATTGCAATGGTTATATACCAATTTTTGTTTTCTTTGAAGCCGATTTCATCAAAAGAATCATAAAATCTTGCATATCGGTTGTTGAACCATGCATGTTGATTACATGATAGATTCGTATTCAACCGTTTGAAAACATCATCAATAGATTTAACATCTATCATTGAAAGTGTGCCGTATAAGAATCGAAATTTAGTCAGAATTATCTTGATCGGTGACACCAATTTCATATTGATTTCTTCTTTTAAAAAATGCATTTTATAGTTGTGGAACATTTGAACAGGTTGTACAAATTCTGCAATAACAACCTTTGGTTTTTCAGTGCTTGATATTTTCTTAGTCATCATGAATTATGATTGAATTGTAACGTTACAGGGTTTTTATACCTATGACTATTGTTTATAAACCAATCAAATTGCTGTATGTCTTTGTTTTAATTGTATTCAAAATGCATTGATGTTGCATTGTCATATGTTATATGTGTCATATTATTATTATTGCTTTTATTATTATTATTATTAATGTTATATATATTTCTATTACTATTTACTAAACAAGATAAAACAAAAAATAGTTACACATAAAAATTTATTTGGATAAAATTTGACAAAAATGATAATTACGAAGTGTCTTTACTAAATACCATTCGAAATATCTCTGCTAGCGGAAATTGCAACAGCTACATTCCAAAATGCAAGAGTATTCTGCTTCCACTTCCTTCATTGTTCTTCCAATCTTCACATTCCAGAGAAATGTATTGATAATATCGAAAATCCAGATTCTGGTTTCATTGTAAATTAAATTTGGGATTATTGCAACATTTTGATCTTTGAGAATATCATGCATTTGCGGGTAATAAAAATATAATCTTTCCAGTATTATTGCATGATATTCATCTGTAAATAATAATATGATAAATACAATTAATATTAAAAAATTTAAATTCACCATAATGTTCATGTTCTTTCATGGCTGCTATAGCTGAACTTTGAATATTGTTCATGGTTTAAAAATGATAACTAAACCCAAAACATTTTGTTATAAATAATCATCAGCCAATTATATTTTGATCATTCAGAATCATGCATTTCAGTTGCATCGAATTTGCAATTATTAGATTATAACGTTAGGAAAGAAGCCACGGTACATCTGGTCTTGGGTCTGGCAGGGGAAGTCCAGTATCAGATGCTGAGTTCGAGGCCGGTTACAAAAGACGAACCGGTTGGAAGATTTCCCAACTGTTTTCATGTTTTATACCTATTTTTTTCCCGTTTTATACCTATTTTTCCCTCATAAACGTAAAAAAAAACACTTAAAACCTTAAAAACCTATATCTTTTAATTTCTTTATTCCGAAGACATTTTGCTTTCAAAATAAAAACTTAAAAAACAACAAAAATATTAAAAAACAACACAAAATGTTAATAAAACAGGGAAAAAAATACTGATAAAACTATGAAAAACGTTTGTCGGCTTGCGGTCGTTAGGGATAGATACACACTACTTGCAGGTCGCCAGTTTATCAAGTCGCCAGTTTATCAAGTCGCCAGTTTTATCAAGTCGATAGTTTGTCAAGTCGATGATGCAATCGCTGCGGTCTTGGCAAGTCGACAGCTTGGTAAGTCGACAGCTTGGCAGGTCGATAGCTTGGCAAGCTGCTAGAATATAAATATAAAAAAAATAAAAAAAAAATAAAATAAAAATAAAAAAATAAAAAAAATAAAAATAAAAAAAAATAAAAATAAAATAAAAATAAATATATAAAAATTTAAAATTTAAAACAACGTATCCAGTAAAAAAATTTTTTCTAAAATGAATTGTAATATTTGCAATAAAGTTTTTAAAAATAAAACAGGATTAATTTCTCACTATAAATCGAAAGCTCACTTACTAAAAGAAAATAATCTTAATGACACAAATTCAAAAGTTTGTACTAAATGTAAAGGAAGATTTCTACATTCTGGATATAATAAACATTTTGAAAATTGTATCGGGAAAAATAGAGAAATATTTACATGTCCTCATTGTAACTTTTCAACAAAACTAAATTTCTATTATTTAAGACATTTAAAAGAATGTAAAAATAAAAAACAAAATTCTGACGTTGAAGAATGTCATTCAGAAGGAGAACCTGATCATGTTGAAAGAGAAAAATACAACTGGGATGATTTTAATCATATAGATGAATTTCAATTAAAAATTAATGGACCTGCAACCCCTGGAGAATATATAAGGAGAAATAAAAAAAATATTAAAAATTCTTTCACTGAAGCTTTAAAAAATTATAAACCAACAAGGTATAATGTTATAAAATATAAAATTACAATCAAAGCAAAATATTGGAGAGGACCAGAAGAAAAGACAACTCCTTTAGATGTTGAAATTGGAATACCTTTTAAATATTTATTTTCAACTAGAGGATTTAATAAAAGCATCAAAGAAATAATTCAAGCAGTAGAAGCAAAAACAGAAGAGGTTGAAAATGAATTAGGAGATTCAAACTTAGTATTCAACTCTTTCCAAACTTTAGTGATTGATTATTGGAGAGGATTACCACCTAATCCTAAATCTTATATTCAAACACCCTTTAGATCTAGGGTTGTTATAAATGTACAGAATAAGGATAACAAATGTTTCATGTGGTCAATACTTGCATATTTACATCCTCAAGCTGAAAACCCTCAAAGAGTTTCAAAATACAAACAATATGAAAATGAATTAATATTTCCCAAGGGATTCACACACCCAATGAAACTAGAAGACATTGCAGAATTTGAAAAACTAAATAATCTTAAACTTAATATTTATGAACATGTTAAAGGATGGGGACATGGAAGGAAAGATATTATTCCAATTTATATTTCTGATAGTGATAGCACGAGGGAGATATATCTTTTAATCTTGGAAGAAGGAAATAATCAACATTATGTTTTAATAAAAGACTTTCAAGCTTTTACATCACCAGAGAATCCAACTAGTGGAGGAGGAACATGTAAAAGATGTCTTCATTATTCAACAACTAAAAACTCTATGATTAAACATGCAAGATTTTGTGAAAAAGATGATCCAGCTTTAATTAGAATGCCTACAGATCCCAGGATGTATTTTAAAAACTTTTCAAATTTATTACAAACATTAGGAGTTGTCTATGGAGACTTTGAATCTATAAATCGTAAACAAGATATAATTATGCAATATTTAAAAATAATAGAAAAATATAAACTCATGGATGAATGGAAAGCCTCTAAACAGAAGATGAAACCAGAGAGGATGAAAGCCTTTCTAAGAAAAAGAAATAAACCTAATAGTGTTAAAAAAACTAAACAATTACCATCTGCTTATAAATTATTATTTAAAAGTAATTATCCTGAACTCATAGAATCTAGAGAATATGCATTTCAAGGAACTTCAGAAGATGTTTTAAATCATTTTACTAAAAGTATAAATGATCTAGAACATGAAATATTTAAAATATTAAAAACAAAGTATCCTCAAAAAATTTCTAATCAACAACAACAAGAATATGAAAATACTTCCAACTGTTGGATGTGTAAACAAGACATTCTTCCTGATGATAAAGTTATAGATCACGATCATTTAAAAAAGGAAAATAATTATCGAGGAGCAGCCCATAGAAATTGTAATCTTAATTGTCATACTCCTAAATTTGTACCAGTTATATTTCATAATCTTTTTGGTTATGACATACATCTATTTATTAAACATTTAGCAGAAAATGCTAAAAACTCTTTCAAAGTTATAGGACTTACAAAGGAAAAATATAAATCAGTTGAATATGGAAAATTAAAATTTATAGACTCGTTAAACTTTCTCCAAATGTCTCTAGATGGAATAGCTAAAACAATGAAAGCAGAAAATTTTAAAATCACTCGAGAATTCTTGGAAAAAAATAATATCCCCCCAGAAGAATATCCTACATGCTTAGCAAAAGGAATATATCCCTATGACTATGTTGATTCATTTGAAAAATATAATGAAACAAAATTACCAGAGAAAGAAGATTTCTATTCCCAACTTCAAAAATCTCATATTACAAATCAAGAATATTCTCGAGCAAATAAAATGTGGGATCTTTTCAACTGTAAAACTTTAGGAGAATATACAAGTATGTACTTATCCCTAGATGTTTATATTCTAGCAGATTGCTTTGAAGAATTTACAAAGTCTTTTGTTCTTAAACCTTATAATTATATAACAGCTCCTTCTTTAGCTTGGGATACTATGTTATATACCATTTGGACTTCAGATCTTCCAGAATCTGATAAAATTATAGATCTTTTAACCGACCAAGATATGTTTAATCAAATTAAAACAAACATTAGAGGAGGAGTATCTTCAGTAATGGGGAATAGAGAAATAAAAGCTAGAAATGCAATAACTACTAGCCGAAGAATCTCTAAACACCCTGATCCATATATAAAACTTAACAATGAGGAACTAAAAGAAGTATTAGAAGGAATGAAAAAATCCTCTATTTATACTTTATATAGATGCAACAGCTTTATATTCAGGAATTATGACTCAATATTTACCAATGAGTGACTTTCATGAAATATATCCTCCAGAATGCCCCTCAGAAGAAGAATGCCCCTTAAAAGACCTTATGAAAGAAATACGTTCAACTCCTAAAGATTCTCCAATAGGATACTTTGTAGAATGTGACCTCGACTACCCAGATGATATAAAATCAGGAACAAGACATTTCCCTTTAGCTCCTATAAGAAGAAAGATTGATATCAACGAACTTCCTGAATGGCAAATCTCACAAGATAAACCTCCAACAATGAAACTTCTTTGTGATCAAACAGATCGAATTTATTATCTTTGTCACTATAGACTCCTCCAGTTTTATCTTTCACAAGGAATGATATTAAAAAAAGTTCATAGTGTCATAAGATTTAAACAAGCAGCATTCATGAAGACTTTCATCGAGGAGAACATTCGTTGTCGAAACATTGCAAAAAGAGAAGGTAACCTTTTAAAAGACAATAATTATAAACTTTTAAACAATTCAGTCTTTGGGAAGACAATGGAGAATGTTGATAAATATACTCATATTGAACTCCTAACAAATACCCCGAAAGATATAGCCCGTTATAATCGTATGCTAGGAAAGCCTACATTTAAAAACGCACAAGTATTTTCTGAAAATCTTACTGCAGTAGAACTAAAGAATTATGAGAAAACATATAATAAACCAATATTTATTAGGCTTTGCAATTTTAGAACTTTCAAAATTACAAATGTATGAAACATATTATAACATCTTACAACCTATATATGGATCGAATATAGCAATGCATGCAATGGATACAGATTCAATGTTTTTAACAATAAGAACTCACGATTTACAAAGTGATATCTCTGAAAATCCTATACTTTCAAATTTAATAAATTCATCTGGAGAATTATTTTCGTTTAAAGATGAAAAACCTTTTACTCCTATAGAAAATGGAATATTTATTCGTGCTAAACAATATTCATATGAAACATTTACAAATCCTAAATTTGAAGAACATACATTTATATTTAAAACCCCAGAAACAGAAGAAAGCATTACACATAGATATCCTATATTCCCTAAAGGACCTGACGGACAGGGAGAAAAACCTGTAAAGGATAACAGATGTAAAGGAATTCAGAGATGTGTAGCAAAGAATCTTTCTCATCAAGATTATATAGATACATTAAACCCAGGTCATAAAGATAAAATTGATGAAATACATCAACTTAAAAGTGAAAAGCATAATATTTACTTGATAGAATCCCAAAAAGTATCATTATCAAATTATGATGATAAAAGATTCATACTAAGTGATTTAAAGACAACTCTTCCTATAGGAAATAATTTAATACCGATAATAAAAAATCTTGCTAGTTTGAATAAGTTATATGATACAAAGATTACTGATCTTGATATTTATAATGTTGAAATCATTTATCCTGAGAGAATTGAGAAACCTTTATATTCTCAAGTTTTTAATCCTATATGTTTAGAACTTAAATATTTTAATACTGATCCTGAATATATAAAAGGTCTAAGTGATAAAGAATTTAAAGATCATAAGGAGGTTCTAAAAACTAATTTCGAAAAGTTAACATCAGATTCTATCAAATGATTTTTTTCTTTTAAAAATGTCAACAATTAATTTAAGAGTGACAACATCAACCTTTTGAAGGGCAATAAATTTTTTTATGTATGATTCTCTTAGCCACTTCTATTAATTTTTTTAGAATATTCATTAGTTATAACATTAGCACTTTTTAATCTATTAATATTATTTTTAATATCTTGTATTATTTGATTTGATTTCATTATTTCATCATCAGTTAAGATTCCATCTTCCAAAGCTTTAATTGAAATAAAAATAATTTAGAGATTCCTAATTCTATTGATAAACAAACTTCACGATATAAACTTTTCTTTTTAGAAGTATAAGATAATGAAACTATTTCAGTTAAGAAACCATCAGCTACAGAAATACTTCCAAGTATTACAGGTGCTATTGTTAAAACTGGTAAAGTTATGGGTAAAATAACTGTTAATATTGCAGATGCAAATCCTAAAGAATAACCTATAACTTTTAAAACTGTATTCCCTTTATTCCATCTATTTTTAATTTTTTATAATGCTTTAATAAATCTTGTAAATGTAAGGTTTCTGATTTAAATTCTTTTACTCTCATAATTTCAAGTTCTGTGGGAGCCGAGGCCTTGGAACCTTTGTGACCTTCGGAATAATATCCTGATGATCTCAATTCTGGAGGGACCTCTGGGTAAATTTTTTCTTCTCTTACTTCTTCCATCTTTTGGACTTTGTCCATTTTAATAATTAAAAAAATAAGACTTTATTCTTCTGAGCACCATCTGGTACCAATACTCGGATATCAAAAGAAACTCTTGTTGAGAGGATATCTTTATACAATTCTCTCAATGCTTTACGAACTTCATCAACATCAACCTTTTTTTCATAAAATATTAAATCTATATATTGTACAAGTGTGCTTTTAAAAATAATATTCTTACTTTTAACTTTATGTAGTCCATGTGAATGAGTATTAACATACCAATCTCCGTGTGGTAAATCATAACTAGTCATTATAACATCACCCTTTTCAAGCTTACTATTATAATCACATTTCACAAACCATTTCATTCTTTCATTATCATCATCAAACAAAAAGAAATAAGGATCAATAATCTTTACAACCATAAAAACACCCCATTCTTTACTGTTTGTTGTTATTAAACTTGGTTCTATAAAATGTTTATATGTATGGGGTAATAATGTTTTATTCTGTTCTAATTCAGCAGCTCTTTTTCTAATACTATGTGTGGTGTTAATGTGTGTTGTATGAGATTCTAATTTGACAAGTCTTTTATTAAATGATGTAATCATCTCATTTATTATATTATATATTGTATTAAATTTAGTATTCATAATTTGTTTATCTTTAGAATTTAATATGGTAGTATTTAACTTTACAACTTGTTCAGTTAACAGACTTTGTAACTTGTCAAATTTATCATTAAATCGTTGTTCGATATTATTAAGCTTTGATTCCATTGAATCAATTTTTGTTGTTAATGAACTTTCAATTCTTGTTGTTGTTAAATCAGTAATATTTCTTATTAACTGCATCAGCTTCATCAGTTGGAAAAGATAATTCTTTTATCTTGTGTCCATTTAAAATTAAATCACCCTTCATTGAATCACCTCTTTCATTAATATATTTATTTTATGTTAAAGTTAATATTTCTTCTGTATTAAACCCTGTTTTTATTGTTCCACCACCTCTATTACATGGAATATAAGAACTCATTTATTAATAATTTAAAATGACATGTGGAACTTCGTATTCAAACCTGTTTCAAATGTAAATACATTGAAATCTCTTCTCCATTAAAATCAATCAATTCTCCTTCTTGATGAAGAATTTTAAAATTAATATCCATTATATATTTTCTACATAAAGGTAAATAATTTGGAGGATTCATTCTTTCAACTATTTTATATCCCATAGGAACTGTGTTTGAGGGAAAGGAATATAAAACATTTGTTTGTTTACCATTATTATAAGAACCAGTTATACAATCGCAATGAATATTTATTGTGTTTGTATTTATTATTTTTATAATATTTTCTGATGTTATTATTTTATCTTCTTTTATTGTTATATCCATAGGTTTAAATCCTAAAACTGTGTGAAAGAAACAATTATCTAAAAAACTAATTTTTATATTCTTCAAAGTCATTACACATTTTGAAGTTGGTATATCCATTTTAATTTTAATACCTTCATTTGTTTTTTTAGAAAGTATATCATTTAAATCTTTTATCTCATATGCCCCAGGTTCTATTGTTATAATTTCTGGTTTATGCCCATCACGAGTTTGAATAGTAAATTTATTATTATCTTTAGTTATATTAAAAATAGTATTATAAGCACAAAACCATAATAGCCCCAATTCATAATTTAAATTTTGATCTAATTTAATTGAATCTTGAAAGTTTATAGTAAAGTCTGATTCTTTTGAATTTATAGATAAAGTTCTTGAATATTTATCTGACATTATGTTTACCATTTTTTTTAAATTATCTTCCGGAGGGTTGTGAAGCTCCATTTCTTTAGTAGTAAATTCATATAGTAAAAATCCTTATAGTAAAAATCCTTATAGTAAAAATCCTTATAGTAGAGATTCTAGATCATTATAAATTTCTTGAATTATAGATTCAAAATCCTGCGTATGCCCCTGGCCCTGACCCTCACCCTCTCCCTTATTCAATCTATACAAAACATATAAACTTAAAATACCACATATTTTAGTATTCAAAGGTTGAACTTGTAAAGAGTTAAAAGTATAACCATTTGGGGAATCAATCGGAGAACCCCTCAAGAGATAATCTTCAACTTCTTTAGTAGGTTTAATCCCAAAAGAATCAAAGTAGATAGATTTCTTATATATACAAACCCAATGAGATCCTTTTTCATTTGAATTTTGATAATTGATTATTATATTCAGGGGACTCTCCAGACTTGATAATTCATCATTTATTAATATTTTAATTTTTAAATTTAAATAATTTGCATAATCTTTTAAATCAAAATTTGTTTTTGCATTTATTCCAAATGTTTTTAAAAAATCTAATATTGAAGGACAAGTCATTTTATATTTTATAACTTCATATTTTATAACTTCGTATACTTATTAAATTTATCTTTTGAAATTATTCCTTGTTTTAACAAATCTTTAGAAATCTTTAAAATATCAGAATCTAAATTATTATGTCCTGCTTTCCTTGCAGCTAATAGTTTTCTTAATTCAATAAAAAGATTGATGGGATCCAATCCCTCTCCCTCTGTAACAACATAACCCTTTTCATTTTTATTTAAATAATTCTTTAAATCTTGAATATATTTTGCTTTAGAACTAGCTCTTATTAATCTTATTAAATTTAAATATTTTTTAATTTCTTCAACATCATCTGAAGAATATCCACAAAGTAATCTATAAAAATCATCTGTAAATTCAAAGTCTAAATATTCATTATTATAAACATTTTGTGAATGAATACGTGATTTATTTTCTGAATTTGAATATAAAGTAAAGTTTTGTTTATTAATTGTTATTATTTGATATCCTTCAGTATTAGTATTAAATGTGGGTCTAATTGAAGGAGGTAAATCATCTCTAATTTTAGGATCAACTTTAAGAGGTTTTGTTTTTAAAAACATTTCTTCTTCTTCCACATTAGAAATTCTTCTGCGTTTTCTTTGATTTCTTTCAGGATGGTTTTCACTGGATTCTTTTTCTTTATCCTGCCACTCTAGTTCTTTTATTTTTTGTTTTTTATCTTCTAACTCTTTAAATTTTGCTTGCTCATTGAAATCTTCCAACTCTTTTATAGCTTTAATTGTTGGCCCCTGTTGTTGTGTTATTACCTCATTTAATATTATAGATTCAGCGTGTTGAGTTGTATCTTTTTTATTATATTTATCTTGTTCTGATTGTAATTTTTTTAAAAGTGCTAATCTTTCTTCATATACCATTTTAATGGTATTAAAAATGGTATCATTTTGGTAAAGGATCCGTTGGAAAGGGTTTCAAGTATAAACCTTTACCATTTTTAATTTTACAAAGACATCCATTCTTTAAAGATTTACATATTTTTTTAAAATCATCTTTATCTTTTGAAGATAAAGATTCAGATGATGAAATTTGATTTTTTAAAAAATCATTTAAACCACGGCCTTTATAAGGATCAAGATAGAGACCCCTTCCCTGAGACTTTTGCAGACTCCCCTCATATGGATTAAGATAGAGTCCCTTTCCAACGGACACTCCCCCTTTAGCTTGATCCTTCTTCATTGAATCGATTTCAGTTTGTAGTTTTTCTTTTTCTAGGTCTGTCTTTTGAGATTCTTTAGCTTTTTGAACTGTAGTTGCAATTCCTCCAGCTATTCCAGCAGCACCTGATAGTCCGGCAATGATTGCAGGTATTAAAGCCGCCAGAGGAAGAATCCCTCCTTCCTTTAGTTTTTCTTTAACTTGATCTTTTACATGTTTTCCAATAAAATATTTTTTACCAAAGATTACTACTGATTTATTTTTATTTGAATTTATTAATTCTTGCAAAGATTCCTCTGTAGGGTTTTGTGTTGTCATTTTATAATAAATAAAAATGGATACTTGGAAACCAATTTTAAATAGACATAAATCTAAATTTAATAATAAAGTATTTCCTGATAATTTTAGATGCTTAATTATTGGATCTTCTGGATGTGGAAAGAATGTTCTTCTTATGAGAATGTTATTAGAAGATGGTTTTTTAGATTATAATAATTTAATCTTTTATTCTACAACCATTAATCAACCGGAATTACAACTTTTGAAATGTGGATTTGAAAATAAATTAACTAAAAAAGCTATAATTGATATTTTTAAAAATCAACATACATATCCCGAAGAGGTTTTTCATCCTTGTGATATGGTTGATTGGTACAAGGAAAAGATTTTAGAATCAGATATTAGTAATAAAAATGATTATATAGGGGATGGAATCCAGATCTTATTCTCTAATAAACCTGAAGATGTTTTACATTGTGATTTACTTCCTAAAGATAAAAAGAATCTAGTTATATTTGATGATGTTGTTAACATGAAAAATCAAGAGATTCAAAAGAGTTACTTTACACGAGGTAGACATAATAATTGTAATGTTATTTACATATCTCAAACATATTATGCTTTAGATAAAAACTCTATAAGAAATAATTCTAATTGTTTTATATTTTTTAAATTAGACAAGCGTGATAAGAATATGATTTATAATGATTTATTTTCAAATGTTGAACCTGATAAGAATATGTTTGATATGTTTGTTGATAATCATTGGAAAGAAAAATATAATTATATTTATTTGGATAGAGAAGAAGCTGAAATGTGAAAAAGTTTATTTTAGGGCTTGTCGACTTAAAAATCTGTTTTCTGTAGTTCATTATTATAAAATCTACCTAATATTTTTTCATTATTTAAATCGATGATACCATATGTTATTGGAGTTGTATAATGTATTTTATTTATAATAAAAATTTCATTTGTTCATTTTGCTGTGAATCCTTTTTCAAATTTATTTTTATATTTAAATATTCTTACTCGGTCACCAATTTTAAACTTTGGTTTTATAGGGGTTGTATCAACAATAACATCATTTTCAATATTTACCACTTTAATGGTTTCAGGATTCAAGGAAGCATTTAAGGGTGTTAATTTTATAGAACTATGTACATCATTATTATATTCATTTACAATCTTTTGTAACAATTCATTGTTCCATTTTTGTTTTCCAATAGAAGTAAAATATTTCCACATTTTATTTTTTAATGTTCTATTTAATCTTTCAACTACGACTGCTTTTCCTTCGTTTTCTGTTGAATATAATTTAATATCATTTTCATTTAAAAACTTTGTTATAAAATTCTGTTCCTTTATCACACCATAAATATTTTGGAATTCTTTGATATTCTTCAAATATATTTTCAAATGCTTCTGTAATAGAATATCCTGTTTTATTTTCTAAACATCTTGCAAAAGCAAATCTTGTATATAAATCTATTACTGTTAAAATTATTTTATATTTTTCAGGGTCTGATGATTTGGTTGGCATAAAGACTAAATCAGCAGACCATGTTTGATCTTTTTCATGTACTTGAACTTTTAAATATTTTTTATTTTTTCTAAATTCATGGTGTAATTCATTAGCATATTTTATTTCTGATTCTGTTGGGGTTTGTAAACTAGTCTTGGCTGCACTCTCGAGAGATCTTTCAATCTCTGCTTGTTCGATAATCTTTTTATTAGCAACATCTTTTGCTTTCCTAGGAAGTCTTGCACCCATGGTGATCGGACTGTGTCCTAAGCCTATGAAAATCTTACCTTTCATTGCTAATTTAACTAGAGCTCTTTGAATCTTTTCCTTGCTTGATGGATTTTGTATATTATTTAAATCATGTATTAAATTCACATCAGCAACATGTCTATCTCTAAGATCTTCAGAGTTGTAAGCAATGTCATGTTTTAAAGCTGCTTGATCAATTCTATTTATTGGTTCTTCTCCTTGTTTAGGATTATTATTTTCATCTAATCTAATATCTAATCTTGTTCCTGGTCCAGTATAATTGTGACGGAATAAATGTCTTTCACCTGGATATTTTTCTGTAGTAAAAGGTTTTAATATTGTAGATGTTGTTTTTGAAGATTGTAGGTCGCCTCCTGTAATATCAACTCTCGTATGTTTTTATGTTTTAAGATGACTTGCTTTATGGTGTTTTGTAACTTGACAATTACAACTTTCACATGTCCAATATTTACTCATTTTAAAAGTTTTTTTATGGGGGAATCTACTTATGAAGAATCTCCCCTAACATTTTCAATAATTGAAATCTTTCCACCATATAATTTCATTTCTATTTTCTTTTCTTCTAATATTAATGTATATACTTTAGCTTTAAAATTAGAATCCTTTGTTATATGAAGTGTAACATCAACATTATTTATGGCTAGGCGATCATCTTGGTCTGAAACATTTATACAAAATATAGAATATAAATTTTTGAAATCTTCTAAACTTAATTGCGGTTCAACTTTGAAATCATAACATGTTTCAATATAATTTAGATATGGGAATATGTTTTCATTATTTTCAATATTAAATTCCATTCTATTTATTGGATAATAAGAACTATTTAATTGAATTTGGATTGTTTTTAAATTATCATTTCCAATCTTTTGAATAAACAAGGTTGTTATTTTTTTGAAATGATGGATCTGTTTCTTTGAATCCAATCAAGATATATCTTGGTCGGTATGCTAAATTTGCCACCTTTATAGAATATGTTGAACCCTCTGTCATACTAAATTCACTAGCAGATTCTATTTAAATAATTTACATTTATAGACTTGTTGGAATTTAATCTTTCAAGGAGTTTGATTTCAGAATGTGGATTTAATGTCCATTCAGGTATATGCAATTCAAGTGTTGATAATTTTAATTTAGCTTTTGTATCTGCAGCTCCATAGAACAATCTTTTATCACCTTCTAGTCTATTACAGATGAGTTCTATAAAAACATTATGGAGCACCCGGTTATAGTTTTGAAGGAATCCGAACAAGTGTTTTAATTCAAAATAACCTTCAAATTTTTTCAACTTATAAAGTTCAACTCTTTTATAGTAAGCATAATTTATATCTAAACCATCTTTATCTAAATCCCCTTTATTAACATCAGGAATCCAACCTGTTAATTCACCATATTCGTTTTTATAATCACAACCAGTTAAAATAAAATTAACATTGTAGAATATACTCCTGGATGTAAAACAGTTTCAATTTCTGATGATCCTAGTTTTAATCTCATGTTGGAGAATAAATTTGGAAAGAAATTGTTTTCTAGGGTTATATCTTTGTTTGCTTCAATTTCTAATTCAATTTTATAATATAATTTGGCATTACAAATATCTATTGGGTTTGATGTTTGAAGAGATTGAAAAACTATATCACCCCTACGATTTAAGTTTGCAATAGATCCTGAAGTTGGAGAGATTTTTAAAATATCGATTTTTTTATTTCATGAGTAAATTCTTTATTATAATCAAGATTTAATTTATTTTTTTCTTGAATTTTAAGATTTATATTATTCATTTTTATAATAAAAAATTTAAAAAATGATAAAAATCCGAACTCCGATAGCGCAGTGGGCTAGACTGGCACAGTGGTTCAAATGGCTAGCGGTTCAAATCCTAACTACGGTTAGTTTTTTTTTAACATAAAATAATATTAAAAATTTGAAAATAATATTGAAAATGGTGTGGGTATCTTAGATTTATATTTTATTTTATTTATTTTTATTTTATTTTATTTATTTTATTTTATTTTTTTATTAATTAAAAATTTAAAAAAATGACAAAAATCCGAACTCCGATAGCGCAGTGGGAATAGACGG